>JASDQU011102786.1:2374-30576 GCA_032191745.1 Picea mariana
ATATTCATCTGTCGAAATATCACATTACAAATTGAAAGAATAAAACACGTCCCGCTTCTCTGGAGTTGCTTCAATACATCAAAACTTGGATATCTCGAATGGTGATTTCCTCTGATTTAAAGAGGAAATCCCTTCGATACAATCATTACAATGCATCTCAATCCTATCCTAGATCGGATCTTCTTTCTAAATCAGCATAGGATGTCCTGATTTCACGCAACCGAATGCTATTACAAGAACTGAACGAGGTATTGCTGTTACGGCTGGTGTAACAACTTATTTTCATCGTTGCTGATGCTGTTTCAGCATCGCAATTCGCGGGCTATTTCAGCCACATGAATTGCGCTCTGACTGTTGACTGCTGACTGTGGCGGCTTCCTTGTGTTTCAGCATCGTCGGTTCTGGCAGTTTCTTCTGTGTTTCAGCATCTGCAACCTCGGGCTGTGTAGCAGCTTCATGTTTCAGCATCTGCGACCTTGGACTTTGTAGCAACTCCGTGTTTCAGCATCTGTGACCTCGGACTGTGTAGCAGCTCCGTGTTTCAACATCGGTTCTTTGTTTCAGCAATAGGCCTTGAATGCAAATCTGCAGTTTTGGACACTTATGCATTTCTAATCAATGGTTAAGTAAAAAAGTGATGTAAAATATTATGCAAAACAGATTAAGCATATAGTAATGAGAAAGGACGTTGTATACCTTTGAGATGATCAGATGAAGTGATATTATGAGTCTAAATACAAGTGATGAAGGGTATAATAATGACAAAAAGTATAGGAAAAAAGGTGCATAGTGTGGTCCTAACACTTCCCTGCTCATACCTTCTCTATGAAGTGAAGGGAAATGCATTGTATATATATAAAAAATTCTAGAAACAAAGAGGGGGGAAGCCCATTTTAGGTAAAATGGGAAGTTGTGGGGAGAGCCACAACATGTTTGTATAGAAAAATCATCCAAAAACTTAATTCTTGGTGATAAAGATGTTGAGACTCAGATTAGAATAAAACTGGTAAGCAGTTCTGAATAGATGAATCTTTCCTTACTATCCCAAATAGAGCCTAAATGCTTTGCAGAGGCTAGTAATGATCAACATTGGGTAGATGCTATGGAAAAAGAGTTAAACTAGATTGAGAAAAATTAGACATGGGAACTTGTTCCAAGACCTAAAGATAAGAATGTGATTGGTAAAAAGTGGGTATTCAGAAATACGTAAAATGAAGATGGAAATGTAGTAAGAAATATAACAAGACTGGTTTGTAAAGGGTATGCTCAAGTAGAAGGTATTGACTTTGAAGAAACCTTTTCGCCTGTTGCAATACCATAAGAAATTAGAATGTTTTTGACATTTTCAAGTTTCAAGAATTTTAAGGTGTATCAAATAGATGTCAATTCAACATTCCTGAATGGATATTTAGAGGAAGAAGTGTACATAGAACAACCTGAAGGGTTCTTGTTGTCAAAAGATGAATATTATGTTTGTATATTAAAGAAATCACTCTATGGATTAAGGCAAGCACCCAAAGCATGGTATTCAATACTTGATAGGTACTTGCAACAACAAGGTTTCAAAAAAGGAACAAAAAATATCAATATTTACATCAAAATAGACAATGTAGAGATGCTAATCATTGTAGTTTATGTGGTGTTGTCTCTTGACCAAGTTTTGAGGATCCTTGGTCATGTTTGACCTATTTTTGGGATTTCGACAGGCTGTCAAAGGTGGAGTGCAAGTCAAAGTGGAGATCACGGGATCTCGGCCCCTTTTTAGGGATTTTTGGATTTGGGGCTTATGTAACGGGTATGGGGATGTCGGCCCATGGGTTTACCCATGTTTAGGCCCTCTTTGTAATGTTTAAATAGAAGTCTAGGTGATGTAAGAGATGGGGGGGGGAAGAAGATGTTTTTGGTGCTATTCTAAGTGCAAGCGATGATTGTAAATGCTTTTTGCATGCTATGTGAGATCTGCAAGGCTAAGTGCAAGTGATTTTAAGAGACTACAAAGAGGCTTTGTGCTGTAACTCAGAGAAGGAGGACCTAGCAGAGTGCGCATAGATCTCCTATCCTTTGTGGAGTAAGATATCATGGCTCTGTGCATGTAGAAGATTGAAAGAAAGAAATAAAGAAGAAGAGTTGGTGGACGTAGCCCCAGGGTGGGGGTGAACCACATATATCCCATGTTGTGGTTTCTTTGTGCTTTATGGTTGTTCTCTTGTTTATCTGGTTAAATTCTTAGTGCATTGATATATGCTTAGAAGATTCTAGTATGATAGCTTAGTGCTGAATAATGTGAATGAATACTAGATCCGATCTATGTTGGTATGCTTACTGATTGAATCTATTGGACCTGTGTGAATACTGTGCTGATATATTATTAGGGTTTAGCTGCGCTGTAAACTAAGACTAAATATTAATGAACAATAACTGCTAAGTGCTCTATTAAGGTGTTACAATCACAGATCTGTGTCCCAGCTAAGGTTGCAGACATCTGAGTTCTGCAACCACCCCTGCCTCTACCTCAGGTGAGACTTCATCTGCTTCGTAGGTGTTATTGAAAGGGCCAATAGTTAGGGTTTTTTTGGTGCACTATTGTAAGTGTTGAACCCTGGGTCTGCCCCTATCTGAACAAATGGTTCCGTTGTCGGGACCTGAAACTGTGATTGTTGGGAACTACAGAAAAGAGAAAGCTTCACGCGTAGATCTGTTTTCCTAGTGCACAATATTCTACTTGACTTGTGAAGCTCTGTGCCGAGAAGAAAAGTCAGATCTGAAGAAAAGAGGTAAGACCTGAAAACTTTGTGCTCTGATAAAGGTAAGAACAATGAAAAGTTTTGATTGAAAAGGTAAGATGAGTGGAAATTTTTGTTTCAAAAGTATGGATCTAGTTATGTTTGATAAATTTTGTCCTAGCTTGAAAAGTAGGGAACATCTAGATGAAATAAGGTTTGATATAAGTAGATCTGACAAAAATAATGAAATATATGTTATTCCTATGCATAGAAAGAATGTTTGGACTAACAAATGGATGCAGGATCCTAGAAAGGAATTTTTGCAGGCTAGCTACTATGATCCTAGTGCACAATATAGGAAAGGCTGAGGATCATTTCAAATAAAGAGAGGATTAACCCTTTGTTACAGTTGCAGAAGACTGAGACATATTGCTAAGGAATTCCCTGGTAGAAGACCTAGTTGTCTTTGTTGTAAAGATATGGATCATGAAGTTTTAAATTTCCCTAGAATGATTTCTAAGCTTCGCAGAATGAATATGAGACAAGAAAACCCCGAGGAAGGTTAAGAAATTGAGACCATGGTAGAACCCCAGAAAGAATCAGAGAATGTATTGCTACAAATGAAAGAAACCCTAAATGATCACAAAAATATCAACTTATCAGAGATCTTCCAAGAAAACAAATGCATAGAAGCAAGAATAGGAGACTTCGACATTGACTGTTTTATGGATGAAGAAACACAGGTAAATATCATGACAAAAAGAACTTGGGAAACTTTAGGAAAGCCTGCTATGATTCCTTATTTGGGGGGAATAGGATTATTTAGAGAAAAGATGATAACCATGTGTGGAAGACTAACCCAGATATCTATGAGTGCTCATGGAACCTCGACAGAGGAAGATTTTGAGATTGTTAAATTTATTGAGAACAACGCCCCATTTTCTATATTACTTTGAAAACCTTGGATTGAAATGGATCAGGCCATAAGGAAAGAATAAGATGTCTTAGAGAAGAAGACGAAATAATTAAAAGATTTCATGACTAGGAGGATAACACACTTGATTGAAGAACATGAGAATAGATCAAAGCTACTTAGAACCAGAAACTTGGATGTTGAAGTTGAAAGAACACAAGCAGACTCACAGATGAGTAGAACACCTACCCCAGATAGAGAAGACGTATTTCTCTCTGACCCTATGAAAGTATCTGAACAGTGTGAAGTTACTATGCCAAAAGGAGATAAGAATCAGAATGTAAAGAGGATAACCAAGACGAAGAGTACATGGAAGAAGGCTAAGAAGCTCAATAAGAAGAGAGCAAAGATAGAAAGGCTACAAAAGGTTCCAGAGGGGACTTCACAGAAGGAAGGTTTGCAAGACTAGAACTCCGTCGGGATATTAGAACAGTGCAACATGGTGAAGCATTATAGCCGTTGGAAGCATTATAACCGTTAGCCTGATGCCTCGAACGGTTAGAACAACATTTATGAACATAAAGATTTCCATCAGATCATTGGGGCCGCACCGAAATAGACATAACCACATTGATGAAGGCCTCTCGTCTATTGGAGAGACTCGTTACACCGCTATCTACTTATTGCGCTGACTGTTTCACCAAAAACACTTTTGCAAATTATATCCTAGCCAACTCATTGCTACCACGTTGTGTTTAGTAAGATCGACACCGATTCTATTGCTTTGAGCACTCATTCATCCATTCGAGTTATTCAATCTAAGTGTGCATGTCAGATGATCTCAATGCCACAGAGAAAATCATCGAATAAGTTCTGATTGACCTCATGGATGAGAAAGTGATGTCCACAGGTATTCAAGCTTCTTCAACAAGAAGAGTGCAAGCCTCTCCATCGACTACTCATGGATCCAGACCATCTTGACCGATAACAGAGAAAAGAACCAAGCACAGAGATGACTTGGCAAACGCAAATCTAATCCCGACCATCTTACCCAACTACATCCCACCTATGACCGACGCGGTGAGCTGTGACAGTGTCCCAAGGGACTTTGACTAAACCATGGTTACTGCGTACCTCCCGAAGGGGATACATGCAGTTAGAATGTAGCAGGATAAGATCACGACGTTGAATTTCAACGACTTCAACCTAGGATACCGCAAGAACCATAGTATGCTCACTCCTTACAAATACTTGACCAGGATAAAAGGGAAGAACTCGAAAATAATCCCCCAACCATGGAATGTGAACCTCGCCCAGTCCACCCTCTTGAATGTAATGAAGATTCCACACTTTGGAAGGAATGAAGAGGTTAATGCATGTGTTAATCTCCTGCTCTCATGTTACCATGGTAGCTACCTATGGCTAGACTAACGCATCATAGTTGATCTGACGCTGATCCATAGGATCACCAGATTAAGCATGTAGGGACCCGACCCGCAGGACTTCTACCCAGGGAAGGCTATAGATCACGCATTGGCATAGAATATTAAAGACACATATGGTGATGTAGAAAAGGGAACGCGAGGCTACAAGGTAGCTTCCATCTAGAATGGCGTAGTGGGCCTGACCTGCCAGCTGATCATAGGAAAGCTCGTGAGAAAGAACAGACCTTCACAAGTCACAGGATTCATTGTTGACCCCACTGAGAAATGTGTAGAAGGACTCCAGATGAACTGGGTGAAGTACTTGGTCAACTAGATGGAATTAGACTGCCACAAAGCTCAGAATCAGGGCTATGAGTTCCACTTTAGCTGGCTCCTAATCCTCATCAAATTTACTGCTTGGGAGATGCCGGAAGGTGAAACCTTCCTAGAAATTTATCCATTCGAGTCACTCGCTATGAAGTTCACCATGCTCTGGTACTCAAGTGATATGGGAAAATAGTGGCATTCGAACATGGTCTTTCATACATATTATCTCCAACTGAAGAGGGCTATCAAAGCTATCCCTCGCATGATGCCAAACACCCTACATCGATTCTGACCCCTCATGAAGTTTTGCATAGATCAACACTTCATTTATATCACCACACACACAAATGAGCATAAAGAAGAGTTTCATTCATACTTCAATATCACAGAGGAGGACCTCAAAGAGATAATCAAGGACTGGTCTGCAGAGCTCCTCATCCCCGCTGACCCTGTAGAAATGTCAGACCTTGAACTAATCGACAACCCTGAGACCACTCATGAAGCAAAGGATACTTCTGGACCCAACATAAAGAAGAAGACTAAATAGATCCAAAACTTGAGCAATGCATCGGAAGAAACTTCTTCAGTATCACCTGGCCGAGGGGGTGATGATGAAGTAGATCAAGAAGAGACCCAAAGAAAAGAAGATCAACAAAAGAAGGGAGAAGTAACACCTCCTAGGGATCCTGTTGATGAGGCTGATCCCTTGAAGAAAAGGAAGGTTTCCCCCATGAAACCCACTTCCCGAAAGAAATCCAGAGCCACCTTGACTAAGATGCAGACTATGCTCACTGTAGATGACTTTGAATTCATCATCACAGTTGTAGTAGATGCATCGCAGAAAATCTTGTAGAAACATGAAGCCAAGTAGGAGAAGATGTATGACAGGATCAAGGTTGAACTCAGAGGGGTACAATAGGCCCTTCAATCCATCCACGCAGTATCCACTATGCCCCCACCATCATAAGAACAAGAGTTGGGAGATGAGCCTGCCCAACTCCACAAACCAACTGATGTGACCGAAGCTCACCTTCTTTGAGCACAAGCTGAGAAAGACCAGGCCACAACAACCCTAAAACAAGCCCAAGAATAAATGGTAATGGTAGAGAAACATCAGGTCGCACAACATGAGAAGGATGACCATCAAGCCAAGTTTGAAGAAGAGAGGGCGCAAGTCAAGCAAGAAAAAGGTAGTTGCTCGCAGAGCAGCTTGGAGTCAAAGAAGCAGTTGACAGAGCACTTCACTTTGTGACGGGATTAGAGCCAAAGGAAAAAGATCGAGTGGAGCATTAAGTAGCACAGCTCAGAGAAGCTATCCAACAACTTCAACAAAGAATAGCAGACTTAGAGATACGAATAGTGCCCAACACTCCGCAGGATGTGAAGGATCAAAGAGAAGCAACTTCTCGAAGCGCAGTTGAGAGAATCAAGGCCCTCACCATGGAATGTAAAAAACTAAGTGATCACAGTGCCCAGACTTATGAGAAACTCATTGAGGATCCTGAACTAAAGGCACTGGAGTCACAACTCCAGGAGACAAAACAACAAGCAGAAACAATACAGGTGTAGTTGAATCCCCTGTCAGCCATTGAGAAGATGAAGCGATCCCAAGAATAGCGCACTGCTCAACAATAGGTCCACATCATTTAGAGCAAAGTCATGGAAGTGACTCAGAGGCTCCAATCAACTCAGGATGAGGCTTGCCAACTATTCGCAGAGATTGAAGGCTGAGGAGAAGAACTGGAGCAAGTTGTCACTGGAGGTGAACAATGCTTAGAGGGACCTGTCAACGAAGCAGTTATCCAAGAGTTCACCGAGTAGGAGGCCATGGCACAACAACAAGTCGAAGCAGCTTGAGCCAAGCTCAAGGATTTTGAAGCAGAGCTACCCAGACCAGAGTGACTCGGGACGAGTCACAGGTGGGTGTTGGGGGCCTATTGGCCCTTGACCAAGTTTTGAGGATCCTTGGTCATGTTTGAACTATTTTTGGAACTTCGATAGGATATCAAAGGCAGAGTGCAAGTCGAAGTGGAGATCGCGGGATCTCGACCCATTTTTAGGGATTTTTGGGTTTTGGGCTTATGTAATGGGTATGGGGATGTTGGCCCATGGGTTTACCCATGTTTAGGACCTCTTTGTAATGTTTAAATAGAAGTCTAGGCGATGTAAGAGACGAAGGGGAAGAAGAGGTTTTTTGTGCTATTCTAAGTGCAAGCGATGATTGTAAATGCTTTTTGCATGCTGTGTGAGATCTGCAAGGCTAAGTGCAAGTGATTGTAAGAGACTACAAAGAGGCTTTGTGTTGTTAATCAGAGAAGGAGGATCTAGTGGAGTGCACACAGATCTCCTATCCTCTGTGGAGTAAGATATCATGGCTCTGTGCATGTAGAAGATTGAAAGAAAGAAATAAAGAAGAAGAGTTGGTGGACGTAGCCCCAGGGTGGGGGTGAACCACGCATATCCCATGTTGTGGTTTATTTGTGCTTTATGGTTGTTCTCTTGTTTATGTGATTACATGCTTAGTGCACTGATATATGCTTAGAAGATTCTAATATGATAGCTTAGTGCTGAATACTATGATTGAATACTAGATCTGATCTATGTTGGTATGCTTAGTGCTTGAATCTATTGGACCTGTGTGAATACTGCACTGATATATTATTAGGGTTTAGCTTCGCTGTAAAATAAGACTGAATATTAATGAACTATAACTTCTAAGTGCTCTGTTAAGGTGTTACAATCATAGATCTGTGTCCCAGCTAAGGTTGCAGACATCTGAGTCCTGCAACCACCCCTCCCTCTACCTCGGGTGAGACTTCATCTGCTTCACAGGTGTTGCCGAAAGGGTCGGTAGTTAGGGTTTTGTTGGTGCGTTGTTATAAGCATTGAACCTTGGGTCTGCCCCTGTGCCAACATGTGTATGATATAATTTTTGGAAGTAATGATGATAAAATGATCCAAAAGTTTACAAAAGATATGCAAAAGGAATTTGAGATGTCCATTCTTGGAGAATTGTCATTCTTTTTGGGACTACAGATTACTCAAACTAGCAAAGGAATAATTATTTCTCATACCAAATACATCAAAGAGATGTTGAAGAAGTTTGAAATGGAAGATTGCAAACCTGTCAGTACACCCATGGTCACTGGTTGTAATATAAGCAAGGAGGATGATTCAAAGGAATAAAGTCAAACCCTATACAGATCAATGATATGCAGTCTCCTATATGTAACAAATTCAAGACCATATATTATGCAAGTAGTAGGGCTAGTTGGAAGATTTCAAGTAGCACCAAAGGAAACACATGTATTGAAAGTAAAAAGAATATTCAAATATCTAGAAGGAACGTTGGAATTTGGTTTATGGTATCCGATAGGAAAATTCTTTACTTTTCCAACTTACATATATGTAGATTGGGCAGGCAGTGTGGATGATAGGAAAATCACCAGTGGTAGAGTGTTCTTTCTGGGAAATAGTCTAGTGTCTTGGTTCAGTTAGACGCAATAATCAATTTCCCTATCCACAATCAAAGAGGAATACATTGAAACAATAACCTGATGTACACAAGTGCTCTAGATGAAACAAACACTGAAAGATATTCAACAAGAATTTGTATCATGCATTCGAAGACAAAGCAGATTCCAATCGAGTATCATTTCTTAAGAGAGCAAGTCGTAGAACAAAATGTTAGGCTGTAATATATTGGCACAAAGGAACAAGTTGTTGATTTATTTACAAAACCATTTCCTAGAGAATCATTCATGTATCTCAGACATAAATTGGGGGTATTCCCTACACAATCCACTCACCGAAGCACTACAAGAGGAGCATTATCTCAGGGGGAGATGTAGAAAGGGAAAAGGGTTCTAGTCACAGAGAAGAAATTGAAGATTACAATGTAAGGGGGAGATAATCCCTTTGCCATTAATGTCAAAGGGGGACAATGCAGAGAGAAGGAGAGATTTACAAAAAGAGAAACTTGCAGAAAATAGGGAGATTTGTAGGAAGAGAAACTTGCAGAAAGCAGAGGAGTACCAAAATAACTAAGTGTTGCCATCAATGAAAAAGGGCGAGTTTGTTGGAAATTGTGTTGTCATTGATGTCAAATATAGGGGGAGACTATGACCATATGTGAATGATAGGTCTAAGGATAGAATCCAAATCATATAATCGAGGAAGTGTCTACACTATAAATTAAACCAAACAGAGGTAATTGAGTATGTACTTGTGCGATTCTGTGTGAATAGAAGTGAGAAAAACTGCATAAGAAAAGAATGCACTTGTATTCTAATGGTTCTCTGTGTGAAAAGATGAAAACGGATTGACGAGTCTATGTAATTTCCCCTCTGTGCCGCCAAGTGAAGACAAACCCATGGAAGAGTTTAGTGGAAGATTAATTGCAGCTCGACGACATAGAAGAATAAGCTATGTGCATGTAAGACAAATGTGGCTATGCTTCTGTGGTGAGCATATGAATGATCACAATTGGAAGATGAATGAGATATAAACCTGAAGCAGAAATAACTTTGGTAAGGAAGTCAAAGTAAAAATACAAAGATACAATAGAAGATTTCCGCAAAACAATATATCCCACATTCATTGGGAAATCATGATAAAAAGAGTTTATAACGAAAATACGTCATCACTTAGTTTGAATGAAAGCGAGTGAAAGAGATATGGAACCTTACGTAAAGGATTAACTTTTGAGTGATTAGATCTTGATCGTTCATCTCCAAATATCAATGGTTAAGATCAAATATTGGGATTCGATACTTGGTGGGCCAACTGATCCACGTCAGTGATCCCACGTGTCAGGACACGTACCAGTTCCACATCTTCTAGTGTACATGAAGAAGACATCTACGTGGAAACCACATCATCTACAACATCAACACAAGTCTCTCAAAAAATGACTAAGTATTGAGATATCGTGGAGATAGTGAGCACGATGGAGTATCCAAAGTAACTGTAGAATGAGCGCGAACCAACAGTGAGATCTTGGAAATTTGGCTAAGTATGAGGACACAACGAAGAAATGGATAAGTATCAAGAATAAATCAAACAAATATGTCTCTAAAATGACTAAGTATGGAGATTTATCGCGGATCACAGTGAGAGGTCAAGAATTGACTAAGTATAGGAGACCCATGGTAGGAGTATAAAAATGGGTAAGTATCAAGAATGACTAAATACCAAGAATATTTCAAAGAAATGGCTAAGTATCAATAGTGGATCGGTCAAATGGATGAGACCGTGAACAAGAGAAGAATGGATATGCCTCGGACCCACAGTGAAAATTTGAAAATCGACTAAGTATGAAGAACAAATCAGACGGTTTAGAAGGTGAGAGATATGATGACCCCATAGGTGGCCACTTTTCATAGATCAGATGGATCATAGGATGAGAGATCCAACTGTTGGAATACCGAGAGAGGGGTGTATCGGTATTACACGATAATTTTTACCACGACTTTCTTTTTAATCAAATTTTTTTATTTACTAGTAGTCAATGATGAACATTTAAATCATACGATACACATAGATTTATAGTGGAAACCCAAATGGGGAAAAACCACAAAACTTTATTTACAAAAAAATTTAAGCACCAACTTACAACATACACCAATCTGCAATAATCTTTGCAGGCACCAACTTACAGGGGACTCCAATCCCCTTGTTGAGCACCAACCCACAAAATTATTGTTCACAAGTACCAACTTATAAGAGACACCAATCCCCTTCCTTGCTCCACCATACCACCCTGAAAAGATTTGTTTTCTTCATAAGACCTCTCCAACATGCTTCATCCTCTGTGTCATCAAACCTCAAATCATCTTCATTACTTCCACGCTTTCATACGAGCCTCAGAGCCTCTTTTCTCCTCATAGTTATTCACTCCAAATCCATTTCACTTACGTCCACTACCTCAATCAAGGGATCATTATTTATATAGCTCACATACTCAACCATTTTTCCACATACAAATATGTGCTCATCAAATCATCTTTTAGTCCCTTTACCTCTTCCTCAAAATCGGGCCCTGACACTTTTCATTTCATCTGATTTTCTCACAGACCACACAGTACAATTTTGACGCTCAACATTCGTCGAATCTCATCATGGATTCAATATTTTCCGTTGATTTAAAATCACATTCATCGGGGTACCAATACACTCTAAAACACTTCAATGTACCAAAATTGTCCGATTTGTCCTTCATTTGATCACAACCATCGATTTATTCTTTCATATCGGGACCACCGGGGTGCCGAAACACCCAACACCATCTCGATGCGTAGTAGTTGTTCAATATTCTCTTTATTAGATCATAACTGTAAGATCTAACATCCATAACCTCTAAACTTCCAAGATATCAGACCATTTGTACCTGATCACTCAACCACTGTTAGATCTAGATCAGATTTTATCTCATCCATCGATATGGCCTCTTTCATATTGGGACCACCATGCCTATCAAAGTTACTTCCATTGGGGCCCCTATGTTCAAACTCCGAAATTATGAACACTCTCCATCGTCGATCATTCAAGATCTACAGTTATCATCGTAACTTGTTCGCACTTTGACCAATGATCCAGATTTCTCATTTTATTGAGATAACACTTTTCTTGAGGAAGGAAATATTCTTTGATTCCCTTCTCATCGGAGCTATACAAATTCCTAATATTTTGAACGTTGATTGACGGTAGTGAAAAGTAATATTCTTTGATACCCCTCTTATCGGAGCTGTGAAACTTTCCCAATATTTTGAACACCGATTGATAAGATTCGATGAACGATCTAGATCTCCTCGTTATATCTCCGATAGATCAACGACTGTCATTAATTCAGAGTTTCCTTCATCATCATACTTCCTGTCACCTTTGTACATGGCCAAATCTACTTATGACACGTGGTCTAGTCACTGAGTTACACTTGTCTACTTTTGTGGCACTGTCCTAGTATTTACGTGGCACTGTATGGATTCTAACACTTGTATATGATGTGGTGTTGACATGGCATTGATGTGTCCTCCATGTGGAATCCTTCCACATGTATTGGATGACCATCCGTGCTCTTAATATTTTTGCACACAAATCAAGGCCATGAATAGAATATTTTTTGATACTCTTATATCATAGCTCAAACTAATCTGTCAATGTTCCTCCTCTGATAGTTATGGCTCCGATAGATCAACGGTTCCTGTTAATTCAAAGTTTCCTTCATCATCAGATTCCATGTCACCTTGCACTATGCATGTCCTGACACATGGTTCTGTACAATGCATTACACGTGGCTGCTCTTGTGGCTTGCTTATGTCATCCTGACATGTCCACCACATGGACTCCTTCTGCGTGTATTTGATGATGCGACATTGACGTGGCATCTAAGCTAGCTCACAATCATTCAAAGTCCTTTCCATCCAATCAACGGTTCAAATTTATTCACTATTGATCTGATAGATCAACAATCCCTATTGATTCAGATCTTCGTCCATTAGAGTGTCTCAAGATGGCCTAAGCTAAATACTTTGAAAAATCAAACTCTGAAATCCTTTCACCATCACATTGAATTTTGAATTTAGGTCTGCTTCTAGTTGTGGATATGGTTAGATCTGGATCTAATATTTAATATCGATTGTCCATTATTAACATACAAGCATAAATTTTGGCATTAAAAGTTAGCTCCTTTCACACGGTTCCATGGCTCTTTCATTTACATTCAAACTAAGAGACTCCACTCTTTTATAATAATCTCATCGAAGTTTATTTCTTTTATGCATGTGGGATATTGTATTTTGCCTTTGCTTTATTATCTTCACGTTTGGGTCGTTGATCTTGTTTAATGATCAATGATCAAAAGATCATGCTTTCTCTGCTCACAGATCCTTCGCTAGAATATAATCAACACAACTTCCTTTGGACCTTTGCAAACTAGTCGTCGAGCACCCTAACTGAGATCTCATCGAAATTTAATTAACATACAAAGAGATATAGATGTGCATGGACCTTCTTGACTTGTGCCTTTGTCTAGTTTGATTTGCAGCACAAATCTTCCTCTGCCTTCCTCGGAGTTGTGTATGGTTCACGTTTGATCCTTGGACCTGGCATCGTAGTCTTCCTACCTTCATAATTGAAAATCATCAGTCTACCCATGCCTGTGAAATCAATGACATACAATACTTTCTAGATTTGACATCAATGACAACACAATTTCCAACAATCTACCCCTTTGTCATTGATGGCAACATAGTCTATGCAGGTCTCCTATGTCTGCAAGTCTCCCCCTATCTCATTTCTCTCCCCCTTTGACATCAATGGAAAATGGTTTATGTATTTGGTAATTTCTTCATTGCATCTAACAATCTTCTTGTCTTTTTGCACTCTCCCCCTAAGCTTTTGGTTCTGTTGAGCTCCCAACAGCTTTCAGCTGAAGCTTTCATTAAGAAATGGGAATGAATCCCATCTTTTATATGAGATACTCAAATGTATCTCTAGGTAGGGATTTTGTGAATATGTTTTCTATTTGTTCCTTGGTAGGAACATACTCGAATTTTACAATCTTATCATTTCCCTGTTCCCTCGGAAAATGATATTTTATTGGGATATGTTTTGTCTTTGAGTGCATCACTAGATTCTTTGAAATGCTTATAGCACTAGTGTTGTCACATAGTATCAAAATTGGCTTCTTGTATTCTATATGAATGTCTTGCAGTGTTTGTTTCATCCAAATAATTTGTGTACAATAGGATGTTGTTGCAATGTATTTTTGCTTCTTCTTTAGACAATGAGATTGTAGATTGTTTCTTGCTGAGCCAGGATACTAAACAATTTCCCAAGAAGAATGCTCATCCACTTATGCTCTTCTTTTCATCAACACTTCCTTCCCAATCTGCATTACTATATGTTGTTATAGTAAATTCTTCTCCTTTTGGATACCATACTCCAAATTCCAAAGTTCCCTTTAAATATCTAAATATTCGTTTGATAGCCTATACATGTGTTTCCTTGGGTGCAGTTTGAAATCTTCCAACTAGCCCTAATGCTTGCATTATGTCCGGCCTTGAAGCTGTCACATAAAGTAGGTTTCCTATCATTGACATGTACAAAGATTGATTGGTTTCCTTAGATTCGTCATCCTTGTTGAGCTTACATCCAATGACCATGGGTGTGCTGACAGGTTTAGAATCTTCCATCTCAAACTTCTTCAACATCTCTTTGATGTATTTGGTCTAAGCAATGAATATGCCTTTGTTGGTTTGAGTAATATGCAGTCCCAAAAAGAATCACAATTCTCCAAGCATGGACATCTCAAACTCGTTTTGAATTAATTCTACAAACTTTTGGCTTATTTTATCATAATTACTTCCAAAGATAATATCATCTACATACACTACAATGATCAAAATTTCTGCATTATCTATTTTGATGTAGAGATTGTTGTTTGTTGTTCCCTTTTTGAAGCCTTGATGTTGCAAGTACTTGTCAAGTCTTGAGTACCATGCTCTAGGATCTTGCTTTAATCCATACAGTGCTTTCTTCAATATGCAACCATCGTATTCATTTTCTGATAATAGGAACCCTTCAGGTTGTTATATGTACATTTCTTCCTCTAGATCACCATTCAAGAATAATGACTTGACATCCATTTGATATAATTTGAAATTATTAAAGCTTGCAAATGCCAAAAACATCCTAATGGCTTCTAACCTTGCAACATGTGCAAATGTTTCTTCAAAATCAATGCCTTCTACTTGAGCATACTCTTTACAGACCAGTCTTGCTTTATTTCTTATTACCTTTCCATCTTCTTTCAACTTGTTCTTGAATACCCATTTAATTTCGATCACATTTTTATCCTTGGGTCTTGGGACAAGCTCCCAAGTCTCATTTTTATCAATCTAATTTAACTCTTCTTCCATAGAATTTACCTAATGATGATCATTTCTAGATTCTATAAATAATTTAGGTTATACATGGGACAGTGGGGAGAGATTCATCTGCTCAGAGTTGTTTTCCAATTTCCTCCTTTTCTGAGTTCTAGCATTTTTGTCACCAAGAATCAAGTTTTATGGGTGATTCTTTTGTACAAATATTGATGGTGTTTGTGTATCTTGGCTTTCTGCTTCTTATTTCCTTTCTTCTTCATTTTCTTGTTCTTCTTCCTCTTTTTATTCTTCATCTGCTTGTTCTTCTTCGTCTCGTTCTTCATTTTATTGTTATTCTTCTTCATGTTCATCATATTCTTCTTTAGTGTACTTGATTTCTTCATCTATTCTGACATTAATACTTTCAACAATATTGTGTATCCTTTTATTGTAACACCTATAGGATTTTCTTCTTGATGAGTATCCAAGAAAGATTCATTCATCTGATCTGGAGTCAAATTTTCCTAATTCCTCATCATTTCGTTTGATGTAACACTTGCTCCTGAAAATTATGAAGTGTTTGACAGATGTTGGTCACCCTTTCCATGGTTCATAGGGTGTCTTGTCACACTTGATTCTGATTTGTCCTCTATTTAGGTTATAGACAACTGTATAAACTACTTCTCTCCAAAAACTGTCGGATAGACATGCTTCATTTATCATCATTCTATCAATTTCTTGTAAATGTCTGTTTTTCCTTTCAACAACCCCATTTTGTTGAGGAGTTCTTGTTGTTGCAGATTATCTTTTTATTCCACATGCTTCACATAATTCCACAAACTAATTGGATATGAATTCACCTCCATTGTCTGACCTTAATCATTTGATTTTCATCTCTATCTCGTTCTCAACTAGAGCTTTGAATGCCTTGAATTTTTCAAGTGCTTTAGATTTATTTTTGAGGAAAGCAACCCAATTCATTCTTGTATAGTCATCAATGAATAACATGAAGTACCTTTCTCCCTGCAAGTTTTTAGTCCTTGATGGTCCACAAATATCTGTATGTACAAGTTCCAAAGGCTTGGAAGTTTCATATTCATTTGTTTTGAATTTCACCCTTAACTATTTTTCATGTTGAACCTGCTTACAAATAGTGCTTGAGGGTTTTATGATTTTTTGCATGTCTCTTACTACTTGTTTGGTACTGATTTTTACTAGATTGTCAAAGTTCATATGATCCATTATTTTGTGTCCAAACCAAATTTGATTTGTCTATCCTATAAAGCACTTTTCTCCATTGATTTCATTAATAACATATACATTATTTGGGGTTCTGAGTCTACTTTTCTGATCTCACATTCTCAGGATTTAAATGTGAGATTGCATCTCTGATCACACATTTGTCTTACACTGAGAATATTATTATTTAAATCTTCAACACACATAACCTTTTCTATTTTATATTTTCTGTTGTCAAGGTTGAGGGTGCCTTTTCCAACTATCTTTGATCTTCCATTGTCTCCAAAGGTAACATTTCCCTCATTTTTCTTCAAGGTGATGAAATTTGTTCTATCTCCTATCATATGATTAGATCATCCACTATTGATAACCCACTTATCCTTATTTTTCTGAGCACAAAGAGTTGCTTGAACAAACAATGACTTTTCTTTCTTTTGTTCCAAACTTCTTTTAATTATAGGTGAAACTTGCTTGATATTACTTTTGCAGTACTTTGCTATGTGTCCAAAATTATTACAGTTATAACATATGAGGTTGTAATTCATCAACGAATAAAATTAATTGTAATTTCTCCTTGAGAATCCTTGAGTATTCTGGTAGCTATTCCTCATGTAATTCCTTCTTATACTTGTTCTACAGTCTATTTCTTTATGACCAAATACATTACAAGAATAAAAATAGTCATAGAAAGAGTTTTGATACTTGGTTGAGTGATTATATCTTGATGGGATAGTTTTCCAGATTCGGTCTTTTTGAGTAATATTTTTCTCTTGTGGATCATATTTTTCTTCCCTTCTGTGGTATTCAACTTTGATTGGATTTATGAGAGTGTCAGGATAGCTATTGGTTATTTCTTCTCTTGTTTGTTTTAAAGATGTTGATTCTTCATCATTTTTAGCTTCCTTCTTGTTATTGTAGCCAAGACCCGTTCTATCAGATGGTGCTCTTTGATGATTTAGGATTTCATCTAACAATATAGAGCTTCTTGTTGATATCTCCAACTTCTTTCTCATGTGGACTATTTCAGATTCAAGAGTGTTGTAGATAACTTCTTTTTCTTTCAATTGAGCCTTCAAAACTTCTTCAATCTTCTTTGCTTCTTCTACTTGAACCTTTAAGGTAATTATTGTATTCTATGTTTCCTTATAATCATATTCCTTCTCGTTATCATCATATTCCTTCTCCTTAATTTTCTTCTAGGGAACTAATGAGTTCTGCTTCAAGTTTTACTTATGCATATTTCACAAAAATGTTTTCTTCTATTGAGTTTGTATCTTCATCTATTTGTGTTTCCAGAACCATAAAGAGAATCTCATCTGCTTCATTGTCACTATCATCTGATGAGTTGTTGTCTTCATTGGTACATATATTCTTTCTTTATCTGTAAATATTTTTCTTCTTTTCAACCTTCCTTTTGTTGGTTTTCTTGAAATTAAATTCTTCTTTCACATTGGTATTTGCTTAAGGAAATTATTAGAAAAGTGTCCTATTTTTCCACAATTAAAACATTTGAAATGGATCTTACCTTTGTATCTTTTTTTTAGCTTCCTGACAAAGTTTGATTCTTCTTCATCCAATTCGATGTTTGAGAAATCACTTATCTTGCACTCTCTCTTCTTTGATGACTTAAAGGATGCTTCCTTCCTCGATGTTCTTGGTGGGTTATCATTTTATATTCTCATTTCATATGCAGTTAGTGTTCCATGCAACTCATCCACTGTTAGTTTATACAGATCATTCATTTCTTCAATAATTTATATCTTGGGATTAAATATTGAGGGAAGTGATCTGAGCACCTTCTGTACAATACTAGTTTCTTCAACATATTCTCCTAATCCTTTCATGGAGTTGACAACCTCATCCACACGAAGACGATAGGTTGCAATGTTCTCTTCTTCATTCATTTTGAGAGTCTCAAATTGTACTTTATAGAATTGTAAATTTTCTCTCTTAACCTTATCACATCCTTCATAAATCGTTTGCAACTTGTCCCAAATCTCTTTAGTTGAGTCACAATGCATGACTTTGGTATATATTGATTTTTTTAATCCGTAAAGAATAACATTATTGGCCATGGAATTATTGTTATGGAGCCTAATTTCAATCCTATAAGTTGGAGGAGTGTTTGGAGCTTTGTAACCATTTACTACTGAATCCCACACATCATATCTGAGTGACATAAAAAATGCTTGCATTCTTATTTTCCAGAATACATATTTTGGTCCATCAAATTTTGGGGCTTTGTTTATGGAGAACCCTTCCTGTCCCTCCATTATGAGGATTCACCTTCCAGTTGTTAGGTTTCTCCTAAAGGAACCTGCTTTGATACCAATTGTTGGAATAATGAGAGGGGGTGAATCAGTATTACACAATATTTTTTACCATATATTTTTTTTTAATCAAAATTTATTATTTACCAGTAGTCAATGATGAACAATTAAATCATACAATACACAAAGATTTACAGTGGAAACCAAAATGGGAGAAAACAATAAAAATTTGTAAGCACCAACTTACAACAAACACCAATCCCCTTGATGAGCACCAATGGGCACCAACCTGTAGGAGACACCAATCCCCTTCCTTGCTCCACCCTGCCACCCTGAAAAGATTTGTTTATTTCAAAATAACTCTCCAACATGATTCATCCTATGTGTCATCAAACCTCATATCATCTTCATTACTTCCACGCTTTCATACGGGCCTCAGAGCCTTTGTTCTCCTCACAATTCTTCACTCCAAATCCATCGCTCTTACATCCACTAGCTYGATCAAGGGATCATTATTTATATATCTCATGTACTCAACCATTTTTCCACATATGAAGTCATGCTCATCAAGTCAAATTCAAGTCCCTTTKCCTCTTCCTCAAAATCGGGCCCTAACACTTTTTATTTCATGTGATCTGCTCACAAACCACACAACACAATTTTGATGATCAACAACCATCAGATCTAATCCTAGATTCAATATTGTTTGTTTATTTACAACTTCATTCATCAGGGTACCAATACACTCTACAACACTTCAATGTACAACAATCGTCCGATCTTTCCATATTTTGATCACAACCATCGATTTATTCTTTCATATTAGGACCATCGTGGTGCCGAAACACTCAAAACCATCTTGACGGACAACAACCATTCAATCGTCTCTTGATTATATCGTAACCATTAGATCTAACATCCATAACCTCTAAAATTATAGGCTATCAAACCCTTTGGACCTCATCACTCAACCACCGTTAGATCTAGATCAGATTTGATCTCATCCGACGATCTGGCCTCTTTCATATTGGGACTAGCAGGCCTATTAGATTTAATTGTATCATAGCCCTTGTGTTTGGACTCCTTTCAGACTCTGAAAGTTTTAATACTCTCCACCGTCAATCATTCAAGATCTAGGTTGTCATAGCAACTTGTTCGCACTTTGACCAATGGTCCATATTTCTCATTTTCTTGAGATAACACTTTTCTCAAGGAAGGGAATATTTTTTAATACCCTTCTCATCGAAGCTATACAACTTACCAAATATTTTGAATGTCGATTGATAGTATCAAAAAGGAATATTCTTCGATATGCCTCTGATCGTATTTGTGAAACCTCCCCAATATATTGAACATTGATTGATAAGATCCAATGAATGGTCCAGATCTCCTTGCTATAGCTTCGCTAGATCAATGGAAATCATTAATTTGGAGTTTCCTTCATCATCGAAATTTGTTTCACCTTTGTACATGTCCAAATATGCTTATGACACATGGTCCAGTCACTGAGTTATACTTATTTTCTTTCGTGGCATTGTCCTGGTATTTACGTGGCACTGTAAGAATTTTGACACATGTATTTGATGTGGTGCTACCATGGCACTGACGTGTCCTCCATGTGGAATCCTTCCACGTGTATTGGATGACCATCCACACTCTTAATATTTTGACAGACAAATCAAGGCGATGAATGAAATATTCTTCAATACTCTTATATCAGAGCACAAAATACTCTGTCAACATTCCTCCTCCGATAGCTATGGCTATGATAGATCAACGGATCCTATTAATTCATAGTTTCCTTCATCATCAGATTCCATGTCACCTTACACTACACATGTCCTGACACATGCTTATGTACAGTGCATTACACATGGTTTCTCTCGTGGCTTGCTTATGTCAGCCTAATGTATCTACCACTTGTATTGGATGATGTGACACTGACGTGGCATCTAAGCTGGCTCACAATCATTCAAAGTCCTTTCCATCCAATCAACAATTTAGATTTATTCACTATTGCTTCGATATATCAATGATCCTGGTTGATTTGGAGCTTCTTCTGTCGGAGTGTATCAAGATGGCATGAGCTAAATAATTTGAAAAATTGAACTCCAAAATCATTTCACCATCGCATCAGATTCTGAATTTAGGACTACTTCTAGCCATGGATTTGGTTAGATCTGGATCTAATATTTAATCTCGACCATCCATTATTAACATACAAAAAAAAATATGGCACTAAAAGTTAGCTCCTTTTGCATGGTTCCATGGATCTTCCATTTAGATTCAAACTAAGAGCCTTCACTCTTTCATTATAAGCTCATAGAAGTCTATTTATTTTATGCATGTGGGATATTGTCTTTTGTCTTTGCTTCATTATCTTCACGTCTAGGTCATTGATCTTGTTGAATGATCAACAATCAACAACTCACACTTTCTCTTCCCATAGAGCATTCGCTAGAATTTAATCAACACAACTTCCTTTGAACCTATGCAACATGGTTGTTGAGCACCCTAACCAAGATCTCATCAAAATTTAATGAACACACAGAGAGATATAGATGTGAAAATACCTTCTCGACTTGCTTTGTATGGTTTGATTTTCAACACAAAGATTCATCTGTCTTCCTTGGAGTCATGTATGGTTTAAGTTCAATCCTTGGACCTGACATTGCAGTCTTCCTACCTTCATCATTGACAATGGTTAGTCTCCCCCTATCTATGACATCAATGACATCCAAGACTTTCTACATTTGACATCCATGGCAACACAATTTCCAACACCAACAACTCATAATGTCTTGTATACCCACAGATAAATGGTTGGAAATGCATATAAATATGGGTGAAAAGTGAGTGAGGTAGAACTCAAAGGTGCATTTTGGTGACCACGGAAGGTTGGAAAAAAGTGTTTCAAACCCAGAGAGAAAGGATTGAAAAAATTCTAATTATAGGTGCAAAGTGAGTGTGACAGAACTTGAGGGTGTAATTTGATGGTCGCAAAAGTTTGAAATGAAGAAGAGATATGCCCTAGACCCATGATGAATTTGTTAATAAAAATCGATGGTCGAKATTAAATCCAAAAGAATGATCATATGGTTGCTATGTTGCATGAGATAACAACCGATGGTTGATATTGAATTGAGAAGACAATCTAATGACTACTATACGTTTGGGTTGCATGGAGTGTTCTTGTGGATAGTAAAGGAGATCGAYGGTTGTGATTGAAAAAAGGTCTAGATCAGATGACTACTTTGAATTGTAGTTGCATTGCATGTTTTGATGGGTAGAAAATGGATCAACGACCACGATGGATTTGAGAAGGAGATTTAACGGTTATCAGAGTACGTTCCATTGAAGAGGTTCTTGTCAGAGTGGAATCAATTATGAGTGGACGGGTTCTAACGAAAGGGACTCTGAGGGGAAATGAGAGACCGACAAGTTGATATTCGGATAGCTCGAGGACTCGATAGACCTGGAGGTCCCGATGAATTCGATCGCAGATCGATGATCCTTGTTTAATCTTTGTTTGATCTAATGTCTATTGAGATACAAGGACGTGCTACATGTTTTAGTGGACCGAGAGAAAATTAATGGTCGAGATCAAATCCAGACCAGATCCAACGATGGCTTAGCATTGAGGACTAGTGAATGAGGTTGCGTGCAACAAAAGGGAACCAAGATTAGTTTTCATGGAAGTGTTTCAAAGGATCTTTGAAGCTCAATTTTGGAGGAAGAAGTAAAGGGAGTTGGATTCGACCACATGAAACTTTGTATGTGGACAAATCATTGAGCACATGAGTTGTATAAATAAAGATTCCCAAATCATTTTTAAGTGTGTATGTAAGAAATGATGGAAGAGTAAGAGTGGAATTAAGGATCACATAAGAGAATCTATGAGGCTCAAAGCTCCAAGGATGCCCATTGATTGAAAGGAAGATGATGAAATCATCTAAGGATAGTTGGGAGGTGCAAGGACAAAGGAACTTGCAGAACTATGCATATCGAGAACTGTGACAGAAGAGATAGAGAAATAGATTTGTGCAGATGAAAACTTGAATGAAAGAGACAATATGGTATTGTCAACAACTCGAGTAGATTGATGTTTCAGTAATTTGTTATTTCAATATAGGGCTGAGTTGGTGCTCAACTAAGGAGATTGGTGTCTCCTATAGGTTGGTGCCTACAGGGAGAACTGAGTCGGTGCTCAATCAAGGGGATCATGGTCTCCTGTAGGTTGGTTCCTGCAAAAATTTATTGTTGATTTGGTGCTCATTCAAGGAGATTGGTGTCTCCAATAGGTTGGTTCCTACAATAATTGTAACAGTAGGTTGATTCCTACAAGATTTTATAAAGAAAGTTTTGTGGTTTTATCCCTTATTGGGTTTCCACGTAAAATATCCTTTTATTGTGTCTTTGTGTTGATCTCTGTTGATATGGTTAATTCACTACATTTCTTATGATTTATTTTGTAATAACAAGTTAAAGTGATAAAAAGAAAAAGTGGTCAAAATCTATTCAATATTGATTCACCCCCTTCTTAGTATTGGTGTATATTCCAACAGGGTTAGTGGGGGAGAGAGAGAGGGAGATTGAGGGATTAGGGAAAGTTTTATAGGGAGACATATCTATTCTTGGGCCCTTACCTTTGCTTGACCACTATCCCCCTCTATGCATAGGAACCTACCTCCACTTTGAACCTATACCCATCTAACCCAAGGCCCCCACCTATACCTAACCCTTAACCCCCTCCACACTCGATCACTAAGCTTTTTATGGAAGTACCTCTTCCTAGGGTCCCCAAAACCCCTACACCTTCATCCTGGTGCTCTAACCACTGTGCTATGCCTCAAATAACTTTCAATTCTAAGCTCCCAAGTCCTAGTTTTTCACCATGGGGCTTGCATAATCTTAACTGGGACAAATCTCGAGAGACCTACCATGACTGCAACCTCGATCATGGTCGTGGTTAGATGTGTTAGATGGAGAAGACAAATAAGTTGAGCTAGATGTTGATGATAATGTTCTCGATGATCATATTGATGATGGAATTATAAAAAATGACACTGATGATGATATTGTTATGGAATCCTTTCAACGTTGATTTTGAACCAGATGATACATATGTGGAGTTGGATGAAGAAAAAGATCAATGATACTGAATTGTTGAAATGTAGGTTGAGGTATGTGATTATAAATTTTCTAATATCAATTCTCTTTAAAGTATTTTATTAGATGGGATAAATATGTTTTGTTAAGTTTTATGCCATTTTTTATGTATCATTGGTTGGTTAGAAGTCATTGACCTTGATTTCTCTCATAACCCACCAACTTGCAACTTTCTAATTCATATTGATCATGTAACGTACCCATTACCAAAACTGATCTGACACCAATTTGCAACATCATCCAACCTACTACTGAACAATGCTACTCCAAATTTAGTGCGTGGATTCTACTCAATAACATTGGTCTATGCAATAATACTTGAAGTAATGTGCTCAACCCCAAGCTGAGTCGTGCCACCTCTTTTGACACAACTTATAACAACGAAAGTGGCACAAACATACTGAACACACAACACTACTGTGCTGGTAACCCTTCTAGCCTCATATGCCAATTCTGATTTTCCTTGTGCACGGGGTCTACTTCCCTATGCACACAAAGGAATTCCAACCTCTTGTGCACAAAGACTACTTCCTTGCACACACAAACATTCAAACCTTGCCTTAGATACTCATGACCAATATCATAAGGTTAACTTAACAAGCAATACTTTCAACAATTTTCATACTCATGCACAACTATAATAATGAATATCAACACCACACTTACATGTGCAAGAAACATTTAACAGAATAACAACAATTACTTATTTGAAACAACATACAAGAATTAAACCCATATTAAACATAGATAATTAAATACATAGTAAAGGAGACAAGCACATTAAGACACTTCTCTTTTATGAAAATTCACCAACTGCGTGCAGAAATCAGATGTTCCTCCTAGACATAGACTATGTTGCTCATATAATTTCAACAACATGTCACCCTCAAGATAAGGCTTAAATCCACTAGGGAAAAATGGTTCCCAATCCCAAGTTAATCTCTGAAATCAACATAATTTCTCAATCCAAGGTACCAGTACTTCAATTAGTCTACAGTCTCTCATTCCCAACACACCTGTTACACCCAAGGAAGTGTTCCCCTTGTTTTCTCAATAGTCCCTTGGCTGCCCCACTTTTCCCTTTTTTGGTAGAGTTATCCCCCTGTCTCTTTTCATCTAATCTGTCTGCGTGCAACAATTTGATATTATTAATGAGTGTGATTACATTTACATGGATAGGCACATTGGCCTATTTGTATCCCGACTCACCAGCCTCATAACCACACAGGCTCTCCGACCTCAATATATATCCATCCATATATATACCTAAATATATATAATTCATCTCAATGCGCAGTTCCAAGTAATTACTGTGCCCTTACTCAAGTGCACGCAACTCTATGAAAAGTGTGCACCCTTTCTTGATAACAATCCCCACACACTTAACCAGGTGCATGCAAAACCAAAACTTGGTGCCAACGTCTTACCAACCTATATGTACATTTACATTTACAATTGGTACTAACAACTCACTAGCTTATATGTACAATTACAAAGGGTTCGGATTGGGGACATGACATTCCCCTCCCCCTTATTTATGCACCACCCTCATTTCATCCTAAACACATGTACATGCAAAATTTTAAAAATCTTCAAAAATATGTGGATACTCTACCCGCATCGAATCCTCGTGCTCCCAAGTTGCATCCTCAGGACTGTACTAGGTCCATTGTACCTTTACCAGCTCCATGAATCGATTATGGAGCTACTTGATTTTCTGATCCGAAATACAAACCGATCACACTAAAAAATCGCCTTCTGGATCCACCTAAATCACATTCCAATCAATAATATGACTAGCATTAGGTACGTAATTTTTAAGAAATGATACATGGAAAACATTATGAATACACAAGGATGCAGGAAATGAAAGCATATATGCGATAAGACCAATCCTCTCTAGGATTTCAAATGGCCCACAGTAGCACGCTGCCAACTTAGAACAATTTTCCAACTTCAGGGAACCAAGTCTGAATTTAACTTTCAAGAACACATGGTCAAACACTTTAAACTCTCTGTGGGTTCTGCCTTTATATGCGCAACTTTTCTGCATTTCTTGGGTAGCCTTTAAATTCTTCCTTATCTTCACCATTTTCTCTTCCATTTCCCAAAGCAGATCTGACCCAACTACTGCATGGTCTGTTGGGTTGTCCCAACTCACTGGTGTGTTGCACTTTCTACCATAAAGTGCCTCAAATGGGCTCATCTTTAAAGATGTTTGATACCCATTGTTGTAAGAAAACTCTTCCAAGTGAAGGTAGTCTTCCCATTTTGATGGTTTATCCATCACATACATCTTGAGCATATCTTCAATCATCTAATTTACCCTCTCTATTTTTCCATCTGTCTCAGGGTGATATGTTGTGCTAAAGTTCATATTTGTTCCAAATCATTTGAATATCCCTTTCCAAAAGTTTGAGGTGAACTTGGAGTCATTTTCAAACACAATTGTCTTAGGTACACCATGCAACTTAGAAATTTCTCACATGTATAATTATACAATGTTGGTCGCCTTGTCTGCTGACTTCACTAGAATAAAATGGGAAACTTTAGTAAGCTTGTCTACCACTACTATAATAGGATCATGTTTCTTAGCAGTCCTAGGAAACTTAGTAATGAAATCCATGGCCACAAATTCTCACTTCCACTATGGGATGGCCAAAGGTTGTAGCAAACTGTTAAGCCCTAATATTGGCTCATTACCCCTTAATTGGGGCATATTGTATTAGTAATGTTATTTTATTTATGTCGGCTTTAGTCCATTAGTTGTAATTATACCTCCTAGTCTCTTATATATACCAAGGAGACATTTTCATTTTGAATCATCTTGTACTTGAACATTTAAGTGGGGTAAAAGGAGGTTGCCCCCTAGAAGAGGATTATTATCTGAAATTATCTCTTTTCAAGGCATTGAGTACTTTTTCTGAGGCTTTTCTATGCTATATTGATATTTGGTTCTTAACATATGGTATCAGAGCTCAAGGTCTTGGGGTTTCGCTGCTACATCTGAGACACCTTGGAATTTTCGCTATAAATGTTTTTATACAATGTTTAAGAATGAATGGCTTGGAGGATATTTAGCAGACGGATCAAGGTATGTTGAGTTCAAATTTCAGCTCCTAAGGCCTTATACTTTCAGAGATAAATCCTGTACAAGATAGGGTTCTGGAATCATCCTGAACTGAGACATTACAGAATTTTCACTATAAAAAAATTTCTGTAACATTTCAGACCTTGAACTCTGGAGGATATTCACATAAATTAGTAAGGTATTTGTGGTAAAAATTTCAGCTTCTGGGTCATCTTAAATTTGTAGATACACCCTGTGTAAGATAGGGTATCTGACTAGTCCTATTGACTTGTCTCAAGAAGGTGTTACAGGTAAAACAATCATAACTTCTTCCTAGAGTATCCAAATTGAGTGGGACTAGTTGCATTGGATCGTGAACAATATGTAGTATTTCTGGAATGAGTTTTAGAATTTTATATCAATCATTTTGTGTGGGGCACGCTATACAAGTGAGATCTCCTAGAAAGGACAAAAATCGTCAAGTTGTGGGGAAGTTACCATAAATTTCACTTGGCACATCCAATTTTGATCAGACCTGTGGCATTGCAGAGAAGAAATATTAAATAACTACATAAAATAAAGTTTCATACCCAGAAGGGACGAAACTTGGGATATACAATAGAAGAAATATTGTCTAGAAGAACCACCTCAAAATCAAGGTTCAAAAGTGATACTTGGCCAACATGCCACCCAAAAAGGGAACTTCTACACCAAATAAGCCTCTAGACAATCCTACTTGGACTCTTGATGAAGGTGAAGAAATGTGTAGGGACATAAATGATTTACAAAAGAAGATAGTAACAAAAGATGAACTACAAGAGATGGAAGCTAAGTTGGAGGCAAAGATGGATGGTTTAAAAGAGGAGATCATGGAAGTATTGAAACATTTCGTAACAGAGAAGACACTTGAAAGTGAAAATGCATCCCATGAAATTCATGATGAGGACACAAGGAAAGTGAATCAAGAATGGAGAAACTCCAACTTTGGGTTGAATACCAACCATGTTCCTAATATCGATATGAGGAAGTTTGATGGCAAGGACCCAATCACATGGATACTTCAGATGGAGCAATTCTTTGATCTACATAATGTGCCACATACACAAAAGGTACGAATTGCTTCTTTATATTTATAACCTAATCAATTTGTATGGTATCGATGGATTTGTTCTCACAAATCACTCGTCACTTGGACAATTTT
>JASDQU011102787.1:0-11560 GCA_032191745.1 Picea mariana
CTTCCTTTCTTATCTTCTTCTCTACATCTGTAGCTGTGTCTGGTAAGGTTTTAGTTACCACATCCAAAAGGTCATCTTCTTCAAGGGTGACCTGAAGCCTTGATTTCCATGAGATGAAGTTGCTTGCTCCATCAAGCCTATCTTCTACTAAGGCTATGTTCTTCATTTGTTTGGTTTCTTCAAACTCTCGCCAACTGGATTGTGAACACCTAATGATTAGGTTGAATTAGTAACCTTGGATTTTTGTTGGACTTATGACTGCCAACAATCAACTTGATAGTGTCACAGAAATGCTTGTTGTATTAAAAAAAACCTTTCTTCAAGAAGTTCCAGAAATCTAAGATCAAGATTCTTCTGGAAATTTTGGCACTTTAGAAACCCTATGGCCAAAAACTCAAAATCCTCAGAATTTGATTTTGAAGGTCTCTGGAGATGCTGGGTTGAGGAGGGCCGTACAACTTGGTCCAAGATTTAGCTCCAACGTTCACTTAAAAAGAGGTGAAGGGGCTGATCAAGTGAGGGCTGTACAGATTTTTGCAGAAACCCTAGAGGCCATACAAAACTGCAGAAGGAGGATGGTTTAGCCTTTTGAAAGCTTGTGCAGGGGTTCTTCAAGACCTATGCTTTGATACCATGTTGATTTTTCAATAAGAATGGTTAAGCATGAAGTTCTTTCCATTTTAGCATTTGATAATCAATTAATGTTGCAGCAACCAAGATCACAAGAAGAAGCACCATGCACAAGAACACAAGAAGTATCTTGGGAAACCCTTCTCAACAAGGGAAGAAAACCCAGCCAAATCCTTTGCTATATTCTTCAAGAGAAAGACATTCACCATCAAGAAAACCTAGCACACAAAAGGGTGCTTAAACCCTAGAAGACTAGTGCCCAAGAGAGGTGCGCACTTTTCCCAAGAAGGTGTACTTGCTGGAATTTCCAAACTCACACAAAAGATATGATTCCTCAATGGGGAATTTACTGTTACTTATACTAGATTGAACCTGTCAAAAGAAGTGTCTATTGGCACAACATGGCCGACCTCACTAGCTTATAATATAATTAATATCAACCAGATTAATTATCTTTTACATTAATTACCAGTCACATTAAGGTGGGGCCGACCTGTACCCTTTACATTACAATTAGGGTTACAGTTAGGTCTGACTCTTGAACAATATAGAAAAGGATCTTGTACACCCACTAGTGCTCATTCACTAGGGGCACATCCATAGGGATGTCCATATCTCTGGCTCACTGCATTACACATAAGAACCACTTCTTCACTAGTGCTCAGCCACTAGGATCACATTCCCCTGTGCTCGTCCATAGGCACGTCCACTCAACAGATCTTCTTTGCCATTGCATTACACATGAGAGTCATCTGGAGTTTCTCATCAACTCTTCTACTCAGAGGAGGATAATACATCATCTTCATTTCTGTTCTCATGACGATGCACCCAACACTTTGGGATTTCACACGTTCACCTTGTGCTCAGCCACAGGCACGTCCAACTGAACAGATCTCCTTTCTCACTGCGTTACACAGGAGAATCATTTGGAGTTCTTCTCAACTCTCTGTAAGGAGGAGGCCATCTCTACATTCCAGCTCTGTCTTAGATAGGAACCACACATCCCTCTCAGGGGCTTTCTCTCAGGTTTTTTAAGCTAGAGAGTGTCTGACATAATTGCAATCATCAACATCTCTCAGGTTTGTAAGCTGGAGAATGTCTCACATAGCGGTAATCATCAACACATTTCACAAGAGATATTCCTTAACTTTCTTTTTAACCAGCCTACAAAAATCTAAAACTATTTCCTTGATTTTTTCTAGAATCCCCTTTGGAATAAAAAGCAATGAGTGCCAATAGATTGGGATTGCGTTTAGCATTGACTTAATTAAAATAAGATACAAGTTAATTCTCCTTTGAACTTTGGCTATTAGCCATTTTCAATCATTGACCCCATAATCATTTGGTTTGATATAAAACCCCAAGTATTTGCGAACTCTTGGAAATTTGAGATGCGGGATTGACTTGATTTGTTCCTATACCACATCATTGAAAGTAATTGGAGATTTTTGCATATTTACCATCATACATATACCTATACAATATAGCTTTAATATCTTCCTTAATTTAGAAGCTCCTCTCCTTGAACCATTAAAGAGTAAAAGAATATCATCCACAATAAGTAAAACACTCTTCTTGATCCCATTATTCTTGCCTCTAGTAAAGCACTCTTGAGCCCTTTAGCTACTATCAGAAATAACAAAGGTGATCAAGGGAAAACATTGTTTGAGCCCTTTTGATTGTGTAAAGAAAGTGGATGTCGATCCATTGATTAAGATTGCAAATAATACTAATGTCAAGCAATCCGTTATCGAGTTCACTAAATGCACACAAAAACTGATGTGTATCAACACCAACCTTAGATACAACTAGTTTTTTTGATCATATTCCTTATAAAGATTCAATTTTAGAATCATAGCTGTCAACTTCTTTGTTTTAATAATATGCTTTTTTATCCCACTTCGACTACATTGCATTTTTATACACTATGGAGGAGCCCAAATTGCACTTTTGATATTGTCTTAGAGCATTTTCTTAACTCTCATTTCTATTGTCTTCGCAATTTTCTAATCATAATGCCCTACTTTTGAGTCTCCATAGGGCCTTTGCATTTGTGAGAAATTTCCTCTTCTTTTGTTCCAAAACCCGTAAATTTTCCCAAATTTCATCATCAATAAGACCAACATCTTCTTTATCATAAATTTTTGTGATTTGTGTTCCAAGTGATTCTAATGCATGTTTATCCTTTATTGTTCTCTTACCATTTGTTCATGAGATTGTTTCCCTTTTCATATACTCTAGGTTCAAAGTAAATTGCAGGCTTGTAGACTCTTCGAGGGAGGCATCAGATGGTGTCCATTTTCTCTAACCAATCTGAAAAAGTATTCATTCTCCAACCAACCAGAGTTAAACTTGAATGGGCTTGGGGGTGTACATTCCTCCCTTGTTATTTGGAGAAAAATTAGCAAATGATTTGATTCACCCCCAACCTCGACCCAGGTTCTTATCCTATTGTGATCACTCATCAGGGAGGTAGAAACTAAAAATTGGTCTATTCTCTTAGTTATCCTTTCTTCCCCCACCCTCATGTTCCTATAGGTAGGAACTAGCTTTACGGGTTCTACATCCATGAAGCTAGCCTCCTCCAACTTGTTTATAAATAATTCAACCAAAGGGTCTGCCCTAGTAGCATCCCCCCATACTCTTCTCTACTTCATATAAGAATCAAATCCCCTACAGCTCCAACCCACTCGCCTCAGCCCAGCGCATCTCCTGGTAAGTTCATAATCACTTTATGAGCACTTTCATTTTTTGGTCATTTTCTCAGCTCCAGGTTAAGATGTCTGCAAGCACCAAGCTTGTTGACAATTTAGAAGGTGTGGAAAACTTCCGTGCCTGGAAGTACATAATTGGACTCATTCTTGAAGAGAATGACCTTGCAAAATTCATAAAAGAAAATGTACCAGAACCCGAAGAAGAAGCAGCCAAAGCAAAGTACAAGAAGGATCGGTTAGGGCCAAAAGGATTATTGCAGATTCCATTAAAGACCACTTGATCCCTCAAGTGTCTTCTAAGAATACTCCACAAGAGATGTTTGATGCCCTAACCAGAATGTATGAAGGAAAAAACATCCACTGGAAGACGAACTTGAGAACCCAACGCATCTCCTGGTAAGTTCATAATCACTTTCTGAGCACTTTCATTTTTTGGTCATTTTCTCAGCTCTAGGTTAAGATGTCTGCAAGGACCAAGCTTGTTGACAAGTTAGAAGGTGTGGAAAACTTCCGTGCCTGGAAGTACATAATTGGACTCATTATTGAAGAGAATGCCCTTGCAAAATTCATAAAAGAAAATGTACCAGATCCCGAAGAAGAAGCAGCCAAAGCAAAGTACAAGAAGGATATGGTTAGGGCCAAAAGGATTATTGCATATTCCATTAAAGACCACTTGATCCATCAAGTGTCTTTTAAGAATACTCCAAAAGAGATGTTTGATGCCCTAACCAGAATGTATGAAGGAAATAACATCAACTGGAAGATGAACTTGAGAACCCAACTCAAGAATACGAAGATGCAGAAAGGAGAAACAATTCATGACTATTTCTCTAGGGTTTCTCAATTCAAGGAACAATTAGAAGCAATTGAAGACAACCTAGATGAAGATGAACTTATAATGACAGCTCTTAATGGTCTCACAAGACCTTGGGATGCCTTCATCCAAACTATTTGTGCAAGAAAAGAAAAACTCCATTTTGATATCTTATGAAAAGAATGTGTTCAAGAAGAAGCAAGAGTGGAAAACTAAGAAGCCGTACTATTAAGGGATGAAGATCAAGCCTTAGCTGCTCATGCCAAAGGAGGAAAGAAAAGGTCTCATTTCCAAAGGGAGACCCATCTTCATAATGAATGTCACTCCCCAAAGAGATTCACACACTTCCATAAAGAATCTCACCCTTCAAGGAGATTCCAGAAATATCAGAAAGGACAAAGAAGAGAAAAAGATTTCTCCTCTTATCAATGTTATCATTGTGATAAGATGGGACACATTGCTAAGAATTGTCATGCTAGAAGGGAAGAATACAAGAAGAGAAATAACAAAAGACATCATGCCCATGCAGTTGAAGATGATGAGCCACCCACAAAGATGACTAAAGAAAAGATTGAAAACTATGTTTTATTCTCTTTCCTCTCAGGATCTGAGACACTTGGAGAGGATACTTGGCTCATAGATAGTGGTGCTTCTAAGCACATGACAGGTTAGAGAGACATTCTCTCTAGCCTTACAGAAAAGGACTTTCCCCAAAAAGTCTCACTTGGAGATGACTATCAGTACCCTATCAAAGGAATGGGAGAATCCACTTACAAACTAGATTCATGAACTTCGATGAAGATTAAGGATGGTATGTACCAGGTTTGACAAAGAACTTACTTTCTATCTCAGCTTTAGATAAGAAAGGGTTCAAGGTTGCATTTATAGATGGTGAAGTTCTTATGTGGCCTAAAGGAAAAACCATAGAAGATGCAATTGTTATTGGAACATAAGAAGGTGGCCTGTATAAGTTAAAAGGTCACTCAAATGCAGCCTTGACTCACTCCTTCGAGAGTCCATGTGAACTTTCGCATAGAAGACTAACTCACATCAACTACAAAGCCTTACCATATGTAAGCAAGGTAGTTATAGGTTTACCTGAATTCAAGGTTGATCATGAAGGCGTATGCAAGGGATGTGCACAAGGAAAGAACGTAAAGAATCCTTTCCCAAAGAGCGACAATAAAGTAGAAGGAATCTTGGAGCTCATCCACTCAGATGTATGTGGTCCAATGCCATCAACCTCTCTAAGTGGGTATGTATACTATGTGTCATTTATTGATGATTATTCTCGCAAGACTTGGGTTTGTTTCTTGAAATCAAAAGATGAAGTACTCGGAAAGTTCAAGGAATTCAAAGCCTTGGTAGAAAATCTTTCCGAAAGAAAAATCAAGATACTCAGGCCAGATAATGGAGGAAAATACACATCAAAAGAATTTGGAAGCTTTTGCAGAGATGTCGGGATTAAGAGGGAGCTTACCACTCCTTATAATCCTCATAGAATGATGTCGCAGAAAGAAATAATAGAACAATAATGGAAGCAGTGAAGACTATGATCCACGATCAAGATCTTCTAATGCACTTATGGCCGAAGCAACAAGAACAATAGTCTATGTCCAAAACAAATTATCCCATAGTGCACTTGGATTCAAAACTCCCGAAGAAATGTTCTCTGGAAAGAAGCCAAAAGTAAGCCACCCTTAGGAAAGAAGGGAATATTTGTTGGATACTGTGAGGTCTCTAAGACCTTCAGAATTTACATACCAGGTTACCATCATATTGAGATCAACCGAGATGTAACCTTTGATGAAGAAGCAACACTCAAAAGATCAAGGAAATGCCAGCTTGAAGAAGTATATGAAGAAGAACCTGTAGCTCCAAGAGTTACAGAACCCGTGAAGGAATTTACAATTACCCCTGATAATGAGATTCCAGAAAATCATGATATGATACAATTTCAAGAACCTCCCCAGATGACGATCTCTCATAAGAGAAAGCCAACTTGGGCAAGGGAACTTATTCAAGGTGGAGAGAAATATGGTGCCCCAGAAGGAACCATGAGACAAAGCGAGAAACCTAAGCCATTCTCCAATTATATGGCCTTGATGTGTGATCTCATAGAGAATGAGCCTACTTGCTTTGAAGAATCCATTCAGAAGAAAGAATGGGTGGATGCCATGATGGAAGAATACCAGTCCATTATAAAGAATGATGTATGGGAAATAGTTCCCACACCAAAGAACAAATATGTTGTATCTTCCAAATGGTTATACAAGATAAAACATGCTGCAGACGAAAGTATTGAAAAACATAAAACAAGATTTGTAGCTCGTGGTTTTTCTCAAAAGGAAGGCATTGATTATGATGAGATGTTTGCTCTTGTAGTCAGATACACTTCTATCAGAACAATCATAGCTCTTGCAACCAAGATGAAGTGGAAGTTACACCAGATGGATGTGAAAACAACCTTCTTGACTGGTGTTATTGAAGAAGAAGTGTATATAGAACAACCACAAGGGTTTGAAGTTGAAGATAGAAAGACTCGTGTCTACAGATTGAAGAAAGCTCTGATGGGTGAAAGCAAGCTCCTAGAGCTTGGTATGGGATAATTGATAGTTTCCCGACGAGCTTGGGCTTTACCAAGAGTAAAGCTGATTCTAACTTTTACTTCAAGGTTATGAATGATGAGCCAGTTATATTGTTGTTGTATGTAGATGACTTATTCTTAACCAAAGAAGAAAATCTTATCAAAGAATGTAAGAAGAAGCTTGCTGCAGTGTTTGAGATGAAAGATCTAGGCCTGATGCATTATTTCTTAGTCTTGAAGTTTGGCAGAGCCTAGAGAAGATCTTCCTTAACCAAGGTAAGTATGCAGTTGAAATACTGAAGAGGTTTGACATGTTGGAATGTAAAGCCATGAACACACCTATGGAATCAAAGTTGAAGCTCCTGGTAGATACTTCGTCAGAATTGGTTGATGCTACTCTGTATAGACAGAGTATTGGTTCATTGATGTATCTGACGAATACCAGGCCAGACATATGTTTTGCTGTGAACAGCTTGAGTCAGTATCTGGTAGAGCCCGGACATGTTCACCTTGTAGTTGCAAAACATGTGATAAGATACCTTAAGAGTACGTTGGAATATGGTCTCTGTTATACTATAGATCATGACTTCAGACTATATGGATATACTGATTCAGATTGGATTGGAAGCGTTTCTAATAGAAAGAGAACTTCAGGATGTTGTTTCAGTCTAGGGTCAGCCATGACTTCATGGCAGAGCAGGAAGCAATCCAGTATTGCTCTCAGCACGACAGAAGCGGAATACATTGCAACATGTTTCACCAGTTGTGAAGCCATATGGCTTCGGAAGTTGTTGATATGTCTATTCGATTTGGAGATGGAAGCCACCATGATCCTATGTGATAACCAGAGTTGCATAAAAATGACGGAGAATCCTGTGTTCCATGATAAGTCTAAGCACATAGAGACCCGGTGTCACTATATTCGTGATACGGTGCAAAGGGGAGCTATGAAGCTCCAATATGTTGGCACAGATGAGTAGGTTGCAAATGTGTTGACCAAGCCTCTATCTCGTGTGAAGTTTGAGCTCTTCCGAGACAAGCTTGGTGTTGTCCGAAAGGACCTCCCTCGAAAGGAGGAGTGATGTTGATGATACTATAGTATCCTAACCAACTACGGGTAGCTCTGTTAGGATTTTATATCCTAGGGTATTGATCATCCCTGGGCAGATCCCGAAGGTCCGATAAGTGTTGATGATTGCAGCGTTGTGTGACATTCTTCAGGTCGTTCTCTTTTGGACTGAGTTGAGATGATCTGTGAGAGAGAGCCCATGTGTTGGGTGTGCCCATGTGATGGGTGTGCGTCAAACTCTGGACTGAGTTGTGATGATGTGTGGTCTCTTGTCTACTCCTTTGGACTGAGTTGAGATGTCTTGAGATGGTCTCTTGTCTACTCCTTTGGACTAAGTTGAGATGACTTGAGATGGTCTCTTGCCTTTTACTCCTCTGGACTGAGTTGAGTTGGCTTGAGATGGTCTCCTGCCTTGTACTCCTATGGACTTAGTTGAGTCAGCTTGAGATGGATCTCCAGATGGTACTCGTGTGGACTCAGTTGAGTTAATATATTGAGAGTGACGTTCCTGTGGCTGAGCATAGGTGGACGTGTCCCTAGTGGTTGAGCACAAGTGGATGTGTGAGATCCCTTGCTATATTGTCAAAGAGTAAAGACTTTGGTAAAACCCTAATTTATGTTGTAAAGGGTACATGTCAGCCCCACCATGCAAAAATAATTAATATTGTGTAATTATTAATTATATTATTAAGTTGTACAGGTCGGCCCTATTGTGTCAAGTGTCATGTCTATTCGTTGAGTTAAGTTTTGTATAAATAAGAGATAGATCCCCATTATGGATCATATCTCTCATACTAACTCAATGCTTGGTTTGAAATTATGAGGACTGCAGTTCACACTTTTCTAGGAGCTAGTTTTCTTAGTCTTAGAAGCACCCTTTTGTGTGCTAGGTTTTGGTAGTGGATGGTGGATCTTCTCTTGTGATCTTGGTTTACTGCAGCCTGTATTGTTGCTGCAAATGGTTATGGTTTAGTTAATGCTAAATTGAAATAAACTATGTGCATCGGCTTAACCATCAAAACTTCAACATGGTATCAAAGCAGAGTTCCTGAAGAGACCATTGGACAAGCTATTAAAGAGCCAACCGTCACCTTCTTGCTGCAATTGCAAAAATGACTCTCCTTCTTTTGCCAGTTTCAACACTTTACACTTGAGCGTTGGGGATAATTTTTGCATGGGAGTGTACGACCTCCTTCAACGCACCTTCTGCAACTCTCAGATTGAAATTCCGACCTCCTTCATGGATAATTTTTGCATGGGAGTATACGACCTCCTTCAGTGCACCTTCTTCAACTCTCAGATTGAAATTTCAAAATTTTTTGATTTTTGGCCCCTAGGGTTTGTAGGGTTTCTATAGAATTTCGGCCTCTAGAGTTTTTGCAGCTCATTAAAGGATTTTTGTAGCTCACTAGTGTTCTTCTGACTTTCAAGACTTATTGTTGGCAACCATAAGTCCAACGAAACTTAAGGTTGCTAGCCTAGCCTAGCCGTTAGGTTTCCTAGCCTAGCCATTAAGGTTTGTGGAAGAATCTTCAAACCACAAGGAAAAAATCTCTGGTGGAAGATAGGCTTGATGGATCAAGCAACTTCAGTCCCTGGAGATCAAGACTACAAATTACCCTGGAAGAGGATGACCTATTGAGTTTGATAGAAAAGACTCTACTAGAAACAACTACCGATGAAGAGAAGGATGATTGGAAGGCAGATGACGTCAAAGCAAGGAAGATAATCATCTATTCAGTAAGAGATCATCTACTACCTCGTATTGCTACTTTAAAGACAACTTATGAGATGTATGATGCATTGAAGAATATGTTTGAGAGCAACAACACAATCAGAGCTCTTACATAAAGAATCAACTTCAACATATCAAGATGACAAAAGATGACACCGTTGCTACCTTTTTCATGAAGATTTCAGAGATCAGAGATCAACTAGGTGCCACTGGAGAAACTATATCAGACAGAGAACTTGTCATGACTACTCTCAATGCTCTTCCAAGATATTGGAAACCATTTCTTCAAAGTATCAGTGGTAGAGCAGATCTACCTGAGTTTCATCGTCTATGGACAGACTGCACTCAGGAGGAAACTAGACTTATAGCCAGAGGAATGCAAGACTCCGATCATGATGACAATCAAGCCTTCCCCTCTCATGCAAAGAGAGGAAGAGGAAATAGAAGAAGTTTTGGCAAAGCATTCAAAGACGAGAAAACTTCAACAACTTCAGGTCATGAATATAGAAAAGACATTTCAAGGATTCAATGTTTCAGATGTGACAAGTATGGACACATTGCGAGAAATTGTCCTACTAGGAAGAAAGGAAGACAATATGCATCCACTGCAGAGGTCAATTCAAAACCGCATCAGAGAGATGAAGACATAAAAGATGAGGCATTCTTCTTCATATCTTAGCTTTCTCAGGACGACCAAAAGCAAGATTGAGCATGATTGTAGACTAAGGTAAGTTTTGTACTACATTTCGTATTTGATTTCATCATTACCCTATAGTTGCTTGCATTTTGATAATGAAGGGTATTATCCTTGGTATGGGAGCCCTCATGACTTGGACCATTATCCCTGGTACGGGAGTCCAATTTTTTTTTTTTTGGTTATTATCCTAGTATAGGAGGCCATTTTGATTGTTATTCCTACGGCAGGTCATCTTGGTTATTATCCTAGTATGGGAGGCCAACAAAGAACTGTAGAGGCAGTGGAGGACCTGAGAAGACATGGGATGTCTCTAGGATAGCAACACAGAAAAAGGATGATGTCACAATTTTCTCTAGGACAGATGTTTATCCTTCCGACTTCAGAGGCAGTCACTTGACTCAGAGGGAGTCAAACTATTTGAGAAGAAGGAAGAGACATTACCTTCTCCCCCTTCAACAGTTCAGAGGGAGATAGTTATAGATCCAGTTGATCCTGTAGCTCCAGTTGATGTTCCTAGAGGCATTGCAGTAGGCTAGAAGAAGCCTGCTTGGGCTCGACAGACTCTGCAGGAGGCAGAGGGACATGCAACTCCTCGTGGTACATTCCGAGAGAGCAAGAGACCACATATATTTTTGAGCTATGTTTCAGCTATGAGTCACATCATTGATACTAAATCTTCTTGTCATGGAGAAGCAACAAGACAACAGTTTTGGCAAGATGCCATGACCGAAGAGTATTAGTCCATTATGAAGAATGATGTGTGGGATATTGTTCCGAGATCGGAAGGGAAGTCTATAGTGACTTCCAAGTGGATCTAGAAGATCAAACATGCAGCTGATGGAAGTGTCGAGAAGTACAAAGTGAGATTTGTGGCTAGAAGATTCTCTCAGGTGGAGGGAACAGATTATGAGGAGACATTTGCTCCTGTTGCCCAAATACACTTCCATCTGTACGATTATTGATCTTGCAACATCCATGGGTTGGAGACTACATCAGATGGATGTAAAGACAACCTTTCTCAATGGTGAGATTGAGGAAGAGGTCTACATTGAGCAGCTAGATGAATTCGAGATGAAGGACTTTGGTATGATGCACTACTTCTTGGGCTAGAAGTGTGGCAAGAGTACTAATGAGATTCTCCTGTGTCAGGGAAAATACACAGTTTAAGAGATACAGTATTGTTGAAATAATGTAACTGCGAATAGCATTCTTATTATTTTGTTATTGGATTAAATCCCCATTGTGGATTAATCATGTCATTATTATTATTTTTATTATTAGGTTAATCCCCATTGAGGATTAACTAAGTCGGTA
>JASDQU011102789.1:9457-19989 GCA_032191745.1 Picea mariana
ACAAACTTTCCTTTCGTGATATCCAACTCTTTATTCTTGGCAAGGATGAGATCAATCCTCATCTTCCACGCTCTAAATTTAGAAGCCCCTTCTAACTTGTTTTCTGACTTCATAGAGTAAGTCATGGCTGCTTTGACTTGGTCAACCCTAGAATTGACCAAAAACTTAAACTTGATGTCTTAGCTTGTTGAGAGTACCAAAAGATGCACTAGGCTAGGGCACACTAGTTTATCCATGAATTAGGTCAATCTCTTCAATTAAGGTGCTTCAACGAGAGGGTTAGGGTTTCATTGTTGTAGTAGAAATTTGCTGCAACTACAACTACAAATAAGAAAATCCTCCCAATCTATCTTCCAGTTGTTAGGCTATCCGAAGATAGTGTGGGCCCATAACCTGTTAGAATATAATGGAAGTGCTCATTTAACCATAGACAATATAGCAATATTTTCACCCAACCATAGGCCAAAGATACCCCCAAGAACCTTAACCTTGAGAGAGAATCATTCCAGAAGTAAACCCTAGATTGGATAGCCAAACAAAGTTGGCACACCTTTATCCAAGGATAGTGCACCAAGCAAGAGTAACAAGAGATGATTAGAGAGTCCAAACCACGACCAAGAGAGATTCCAAGCCAAAACTGAAATCTTATAGTTGCAGCAGCTGCAACAGTAGCTCTCCTCCAAACTTGCGCACAAATTGGTCAACTACAGTGTGCACAAGTGTTTCTTCTGCAATTCTGAGAATACTAGCCAGAATGAAAATTGGCCTCCTATATTTATACTATTTATGGAAGACTGCCTGGTCCAACTTCTTATTCTGGGTACTAATTCTCTAGTATATATCATTTCATTTAGCCAAATTCTTCTCTTGGAGGATAATAAGCTAATACAAGTCATTATCTTGAGCTGACTTGTTTTCTAAGGTTATTAACCAATTAATTAGGGTTTCTTATTGCTTCCCAGAATATTCTATTCTCATTAGGTTTACAAGTGGAGGTAAATACCTCTCGCAGCTACCATAATATCAACAGTATGTCATGAACCCCTATCTAAAAAATCAAATATAAACGATAAAAGTCAAGGTCCCATCCTGCTAGCAAGAACCCTCATAGTTTCGTAAACATAAATTTGATAGAACACATAGAGGATGACTATACACTATCACTCACACAGGAGACTCTAGGTATGAAATGTTAGGGTTACTAAAAGATCCCGAGCAGGTTTCATCCTCGGGTGTTTTACCGTTCGATATTCCATGAATGACTTAAAACAAAAAATTTACCAGACTAAGCACAAGGAGAAGTCTAAGGATAGTTACTACTAACAAAATAACTAACAATATGATGGGTCTGTGCCTGAACTTAAGCAAACTGAACCGCCTGGTAAACTACTTACAAAACCTCAACGAAGAGCACAAGTGAAGGGTGGATACTTCGTAGGAAATGCTAGTATCATGACCACTGTGAGATGGGTTACAGTCATACAACACATAGATCAGTGATGGAGCATATCCAGAAAACAAATGTTAAGCGAAACTCAACCCTTTAGTTACCAAAATATTTCATTAATGACGGATCTTTCAAACTACCTACTCATAGGGTAGCAAAGTTGTTAGAATAAGAGGTGAGCTTACTTGATAAAGGAGAAGAACCAGATGATCGTGCATACATTTTCTTATTGTACACAGAACATGTAGCTTTCTAGTCACCTTTCTAGTTTCTATGCACAGAGTAAACCCTTGTAGAGGTTAATGCGGGGAGTTTTTAAAACATGCATAGGAGTTGAAATAAAATTGAGACTTAGTTACCTCTCGTATCATAATAATGGCAAGGGAAGGTGTGGGTACAATGGCCATGTGAATAAATGTGTCTTGCGCATCCACATTGGTCACGACAACCTAGGATAAGTACTTTTGCAGATCCCTAATAACTTCTGAACTAGAGATGTTATGACTTCTACGGACTAGTCTAACTTCGCATTTATCCCATCCTTAAAGAATGTCAGTGCAAATCCATATCATTTAGCCAGGTAGAGGTTTTGTTGGACAAAAGGAGTGGGGTCGAACTCGATAGGGCATCAGGTCTAGTATTGACTTGTCATGCTAGGTGAGATGTCGAAACCTAACACTAAACCTCGTCATTTGACCAACCCTTTTATATATAACTGACGTATGAGTCAAGTTCCCTCTAACTACTAGGTTAAAGGTTTTTATCGAAAATCAAACTTCGGTTTTAAAGTATATATAAGAAAAGAATACATTTGTAATGAAATGTGTTGTGGTAAGGTGGTAGTAATCCTCCATTGGACATGTAATGGAGGGTATGAAGTTTTGGTTAAAAGTAGAATCAATGTTAGGATATATTTCCCATAGACTGGTGGATGATAACCAAATCATAGTTCTTCCATGGATAGATAAACCTCTTGTTTGTTGAGATGAATTTTGTGATATGTACCGAATTAATTTAATAATATTGACTTCGTGAGAATGTCATCCACTTGTTATTAGCAATTACTGTTTTAAAACGATTAAATATATCAGAGTAAATAAGTATTAATGTACCTATCAAAAAATAATTATTTGGTAAATTTGGGGTACATTACATATGCTATCAGATCAAAGGTTACAACAATTGGACCTTAAGTAGGGCCAAAAATGTTTGTTTAGCACATGCTTTCTGTTTAATGAAAAGCTAACAGAACACTTACTATTACAAATAGAAAAAAATTATTTATGTTGTGATAATGGCAACATAGAATGAAGAGGAGATCAGAATTGAGGAGAATCTCGAGAAAGGACCTACTATAGAGCTTGGACAAAATAGTGAAGGAAGTTTCGCCACCCAGGTTCTGGAAACCATGAGAAACCTTATTGTGGAGCTACAGGTTTTTAAGGCAGACAATGAGAATCCGAAAAAGGCACAACAAGAACAACAAGAAATAAATAAAGTACTGATGCATAGCATAGTAATAAAGAAAATCCCAAAAGACAATAACGAGGAAGAAGAGGTTAGCAAAAGAGCCTCCAAAATTTCTAGTTCTAAAGCAGAAAAATGGGACACCTCTTCCGAAGGCACACCATCAGCAGAAGATAAAACAACCACAGGAAGAAAGAGGAAACAGGTGGACCACCTCGAAGGCGATTTTAAGAAAATCAAACCGCCGACCTTTGATGAAGAATCCAGGACAAGGGAGGAGGTTGAAGCATGGTTACTAGACATAAAAAAAGTATTTCCAGATCTACAGTTATTCCAGCAACATGAAGGTTGAATGGCCATCTATAACCTGAAAGGAAAAGAAGGTATATGGTGGCAGGACCTGAAGTTGGCCAAGGGCCTAAAGGAAAAACAGATGGAATGGTCGGACTTCAAGAAATACTTCAAGAAACAATATTTATCTAAAATTTACTATGAAAGAAAGACCAAAGAGTTTTATGAACTACGACTCGGTCAAATGTATATGGACAACCTAATAAAAAAATTTATGAAATTATTAAGGTTTGTGCCTTATATCTGGGAGGAAAAAGTAAAAATCCAGCGGTTGCTAAGCTTCTTACCATAGTCCTATAAGGACAAAATCGAATTTAAAAACCCCACGTCCTTAAGCAAAGTTTTCAAGAAGGCACGAATGTGTTACGATCAATACAAACAACGGCCTAGACTTCCCAAGGATTGGAAAGACAAGAAACAAGACAGAATGAACCAGCATAAAAAGGGCTATCAACGAACCCCTTTTGGGAATGCAACAAAGAACTTTCCAAGGAAATATTTTCACTCCAATAACTAGAACACCCAAGGGGGAGGTAAACCAGCTAATCTAGGAACCAAGAAGTTTGGGGACAACCCCAGAGAACCGTTAAAATGATGGGAATGTGGAGAACCCCACTTAAGGAGGAAATTCCCACGTCTAACTTCTACAGCAAGGACCACAGTTCACAACCTGAAAGAGGCCTCTATAGTGGTAGATGTGAGGATAAGCATACACAGGATCAATGCAGTCACGGATGGTCGACAAGCTGACCACTAGTCCACTGTAGTGGAAGTTGAAGGTAAAGTCAACAATAATAATTTTTTTGTTTTAATTGATCCAGGAGCTACCTTGAGTTATGTTTCTCCTGGTGTAGTGGATTCCAATAAAATTAAAAAAGTAAGGCATACAATGTCTTGGCTAGTACAACTAGAAACAAGAACAAAAAGAAAGGTAATTTAATTCATTTCTGATTGTGAGTTCAATTTAGATGGTCAAAACACAAAGATAAATATGAATGTTAAGTCGTTAGGGTCTTAGGATATAATTATTGGAATGGACTGGTTAGAGAGGCATAAATCAGTTTTGGACTGTTATGAAAAATCACTCAATTACAAAGACGAAGACAACACCATTAGGATGGTACAAGGCATACAGAAACCAGTCTTAGTTAGGCAGATTTCAACAATGAAATTTAAGAAGTGCATGAGTAAAGGTTGTCAGATTTATGCTATCCAAGTGACAAATATGTTGAAAAAAAAAAAAAAAAAACTAGCCTCGAAGATTTTTCTGTCTTACATGATTTTAGAGATTTGTTTGTTGACGAAATACCTGAACTACCCCCAAGAAGAGAGATAGAAATCTCTATCCATCTGTTGCCTAGTTCATCCACTATATCTAAAGCACCCTATAGGATGAGTTTACCCAAGTTAACAGAGTTAAAAATTCAACTACAAGAACTGTTGGACAAGGAATACGATAGACCAAGTGTCTCATCGCGGGGAGCACCGGTACTGTTTGTTAAAAATAAAAATAGAACTCTAAGGTTATGTATTGATTATAGACAACTAAACAAAATGACTATTAAGAACAAATATCCCCTACCCAGAATCAATGATCTGTCTCATCAAGTGGGAGGGATAAAGATTTTTTCTAAGTTGGATTTAAGATCTGGTTATCACCAGGTTAGAATAAAGGATGAAGACATAAGTAAAACAATGTTTAGGATGAGATATGGACATTATGAATTTGTTGTTATACCGTCTGGTCTCACTAATGCACCAACAACATTAATGTGCTTAATTAATAACATTTTCAGCCAGTATTTGGATAATTTTGTTTTGGTATTCATTGACGATATCCTAGTGTATTCAAAAAAAGAGGAAGAACACAAAGAACATCTCAAGATAGTATTACAAACATTAAGAAAACACAAACTGTATGAGAAATTTGACAAATGTGACTTTTACCAAAAGAAAATACAGTACCTACGACATGTAATATCTTAAGAGGGTATTGAAATTGACCCAAAGAAGATACGAGCCATCATGGAATGGCCTATCCCTAAGGATATAGTAGATATCTAGTCATTCATGGGAATCACCAGGTACTACCACATATTTATAGAAGGATTCTTTGATATTGCTCATCCTATAATATCCCTACAGAAAAAGGGAACCAAGTTTAATTGGTCACAAAAGTGTCAGGATAGTTTTAATAAGTTAAAAGAACTGTTAACAACCACACCCATTTTAAGGGTATAAGATATGGATAAGGACTTCACATTCTACGTGGATGCGAGAAAATAAGGTTTCGGTATTGTCCTGACTCAAGAAGGGCACATTATTTGTTAAGAGTCCCAAAAATTAAAAGAGAACAAACAAAATTACATCACTCACGACTTGGAATTAGCATTTGTCATCCATGCATTAAAAATGTGGCAACACTATATAATGGGTAGAAAATTTGTGTTGCTAACTGATAACAGTGGTGTGAAATTCTTATTTAGTCAACCATATCTTAACACAAGGCAAGCAATATGGCTGGCCTTCTTGAGAGAATTCCATTTCGAGGTAAGACACATCAAGGGTAAGGAAAACAAAGTGGCAGATGCCTTAACTAGAAGAATTCATGAGCTGTTTGAGGTACACATTAGTAGGGAAAATAGCGAGATTGAGAAAAGGATAAAGGATGCAAGCATTAACGATGAAAAATACATTAGAACAGTGGAAGATTTACAAAATAATGCATAAAATTTAGATAGAGAAGATCTAAGTTTGGACATAAATGGTCTACTAAGATTCAAAAATAGGTTGTACATACCAGATTTTGCTGAATTGAAGTCAACAGTTTTGGGTGAAGTACACAAGAAGCCATATTCTAGTCATCTAGGATACCAGAAAACAGTAACAACATTGAGGAAGTTGTTTTATTGGCCTAATATGAAAGGCGAGACAAAATAATACTTGTCTAAGTGCGTAGATTGTCAACAACTGAAGGTTAAACACCAGCACCCAGCTGATCTATTGCAGCCTCTACCTGTAACGGAATGGAAATGGGAGACTATATCGCTAGATTTTATCACAGGTTTTCCTAAAACTCAAAAACAGAATGATTCAATCATGGTAGTAATTGATAATCTTAGCAAGTTTGGACATTTTATTCCTGTAAAATCTACTTACAAAGATATTAACATCGCTGAAATATTTATGAAGGAAATTTTTAGACTGCATGGTACTCCTAAATGGTGATTTCGGATATAGACGTAAAATTTACATCTACATTTTGGAAAGAATTATTTGTAGGGTTGAATACTAATTTGAATTCAGCACAAGCCACCATCTACAAACGAATGGGAAGACTGAACGAACGAACCAAATTGTGGAATATATGCTACAAATGTACATAAGGAAGAAACCAAATAAGTGGGAATATTTTCTGCACTTCATGGAATTTTCATACAATAATGGTTACCAGACATCAGGTAAAATGAGCCCCTTCGAAGTGTTGTATGGCAAAAAGTGTACAACTTCAATTAGCTTGGATAACCCAGTTGACAGACTCATGGTGGGACCAAAAATGCTCTAAGAAATGGAGAACACAGTAAAAAAAGTATAGTAGAATTTAAAAGAGGCACAAGACATATATAAATGTTACGCGGACCTAAAAACAAGACATCATGAATTTCAAGTTGGAGACCACATGTATTTAAAATTCAAAGAAAGAAGAATTTCATTAAATCTAGGAAAATGTTCAAATTTGATGCCTAGGTTTTATGGCCCCTTCGAGATCTTAACTCAAATTGGATCCATGGCATATCAACTTGCAATTCCTGCAAATCTGAGAATTCATAATGTATTTCATGTTTCTTTGTTAAAAAATTATGTTCATGATCCTACTCACATGATGGATTGGAACATGGTGTAGGTGGAACCAGAACGCAAGTCCTAAGAGGAACCTCTGTGCATTCTGGACAGGAGAGAAATAACACTACGTAATAGAGTCGTCGCCCAAGTAAAAGTGAAATGGAAGCACTTTGTCCCGAGGAGGCCACTTGGGAATTGGAGGAAGATTTGCAGAAATCTTATCCAACCCTATTCCGAGAAAGGAACAAACACTGAGGACAGTGTTGTAATAAAGGGAGAAAGGATGTAATATCCCCCAAAATAAATTATTTTTAAAGTCTGAATGCACTTAGGAATTTATTTTCATTTTTGGAAAATTCGAATTTGGAAAATTATTACCATTTATGGCAATTCCGAATTTGGAATTTAGTTAATTGTAATTTATTATTGTGACTGTTGGGCAAAGATTTGATTTTACGAACCAACTCTTTGACTATGACACTTGTAATAGACAAATATTTTTTATATTAATTGCTGAGGGAAAAATCGAACATCCAAGTTGAAATAAGATGACCATGAATCCATGAGTGGGGAATAGGCTTGAACTACCTCAGGGATGAATTTTACAAGTCGAAAATGAGGAATTTGGCCATTGGCAGCCCCTGAAAATCAAGGATTTGTGAAGCTACGAAAATTCCCAAAGGGGGAAAAGACCTAGGCATAAGAGGCTTTTCCATATAGAGCATATGGGAGGAGGCAGGACATTGCCTAGTATGCTGGGGGAAAAGGATATCGCTTGTTTTTATGAGCATTGTTTATGTGTGTGAGGCAAGGAGTATTTTTTATTTGAAAGAGAACTATAGCGACATAGGAGCTTCGGGGTTCACCCTCATGGATTCATGGTCAAGCTAGGGCATGAACAGAGCAAGTAGATTGGTTGTTTCATTTTATGGTTGGTTGGAGCTTGGATATTCCATTTTCTATCCCAGCACTTTGTTCATATATGTACATCTACCTATTCCTTGTCGAATTGTTTTATTGGTTAATGGCTGGTATAATGAGGTGAATTATAGAATAAGCCTTTACAGTTGAATTTAATTATTAAGTAGAGTTAAGAAATATGTTGTGTGTGTGTTAGTTGTTGGTTAATGTGTAGAAGTTTACTATTCAAATGACGTACCTTATAAATTCCGCAATAGGAAAAAAAACATCAGTTCAATTTTGTTGTTGATATTAGGAAGATTTGGCATAAGTATGAATGTATATTCAAGTACAAACATGGTTAAACTTTATTACATATTGCTACAGGTTGAATCTTCTTAAGTGTATATCTACAGGAAATACCGGTGTATGCGTTTATAGGTTACAATAAATCTACACAAAACATAAGTATTACCGTGATAAGTAGAATCCTATACCATATTTGTAGATATATTTGTATGTATAGATATTTTCTTGATGAATATTTAAATTGTACAATTACCAAACAAAATTTTGAGTAAATATAAGAATCGATATATATATATATATATATATATATATATATATATGTTGCTACCTATATGGATCTTCCATTCTCTCTGAACACCTAATACACAGAAAGCTATTTATTGAATATTGCAAGTGTTTTCCATCGAATCTGACTATATTAAATGTAGTAGAAGGATTACAGTCCTTTTCCTTTTAGTAATCTCAAAAGAAAATGTCCAATGATATAAATACATAAAAACATGCTACCAGAGTCGGTACCACACTTAAAATGAGTCTTGAAACTCTATATAATATATGCGACCATAACTATTAAATAGTGAAATCGTATTCAATACAGGGTTTCCCCTCTGTATTTTCCTTTATGGATTGAATATACAAGTAACTAGTTTTCTATAGGAGTATTGTATAAAACTATCACGATAATAGTATCCCAGAGTGGAACCTGAATCACTTTAAACAAAACCTGGATGGTTATTATTTTTTTTGACGCTATAATTTGGAACTCGAATACCTTTAGAGTGAGGTGTCCTTGTCAATCTCCAAGACACAGATCTATTAAGTCCTACAAGGGAATACCAAGAATATCAGTAACAAGGTTATGCAATAAATCAGCAAAATTAAATATTAAAGATAGAGTAATGTTTAGGACGANAAATCAGCAAAATTAAATATTAAAGATAGAGTAATGTTCAGGACGAATTCACAAAAATTAAACATTGCATATTTAATACATGATTAAACACTTAGCTTGATGTTGGGGCAGGTGCATTCCCTTTTGCATCGCTGGGCAAACTATCCATAAGACGAAGGGGAGGAGTGGACCTTGAAATGACTGATGGCTACCCTCGAAATGGAAACAGGGGTCCCATCATTAGTCTTGTAACCGAATAAAATTAAATCAATGATTCATAAGATAACAAATAGATAGAACATTATTAAATATGTAAGCTACAATGCATAAACATGACTATAAAGTCTGCACAGTATGAAGTAAGTCCCACAGAATTACCAATTCGGACTATAGATAAGTAAATCGCAAAATTTACATAACAAAGAGTATGGTAGATCCCTTAAGTCAGCTCAATTTATGGAACAATCATGCAGCGGAAGTCTTAGAACTATAACATTCTCCACACAAGTTCGAGAAAGGTAATTCGATCTAGTTTATTAAAATTACCCAGTGACAATAAAAACCTTATCGCAGTCACATGATTGAACAAGGACTTTATAACTCTTATTTTTGAAGATGCAATATTTTACAATGGGTTCAGATTCGACTCAAAAACTCTTGACAATCAAAACATAAAGAATACATATGCAACCTTTAACCACAAAGTTTTTCCTTCGACAAACTTAGGGATGACCGTAGAGAAAGATTGGACCAAGCAAGATTCTCAGACGAGAGGTATGCCATGAACCCCTATCTAAAAGTTAAAATATAAATGATAAAATTCTAGGTATAACCGATAAAAGAACCCTCATAGTTTTGGAAAGATAAATTTGATAGAAAACACAGAGTATGACTATACGTTGTCACTCACACAGGACACTATAGGTATGAAATTTTAGGGTTGCTAAAAGGTCCCTAGAAGGTTTCATCCTCGGGTGTTTCAGCATTCGATATGTCGTGAGTGACTTCAAAGAAAAAATGTACCAGACTAAGCATAAGGAGAAGTTTGAGGATAGTTACTACCAACAAAAGAACTAACAATACAACAGGGATATCCCTGAACTCAAGCAAATTGAACCATCTAGTAAACTACTTATAGAACATCAATGAAGAAAATGAGTGAAGGGTGGTTACTTCGTAGGAAAGCATAGTATTGTGATCGCCATGAGACAGGTTACATTCATACATCACACAAAGCAGTGATGGAGCATATCTAGAAAACAAATGTTAATTGAAACTCAACCCTTTAGTTACCAAAAACTTTCATTAACAAATAATATTTTG
>JASDQU011102790.1:0-12460 GCA_032191745.1 Picea mariana
ACGGGTCACACGATACCATTTATTATAGTATCTCTGGGTGCAACCACACGTTCGACCACTACCTCAAGGTGTCCCCATGGCTCCAGGTAAAGCCCTCACGAGAATTGAACCTTGCCCAACGGTGAAAAACTCCTCGCTTTCCACCATTGGATCCAACCCCTTTGGGCTAGGTTTAAAACATCTTAAAACACATTTAAAAAAAAAAATAATTAATCATACGAGTGAACCTAGGGATATAATTTGATAGGCAAATTGCTTGTTTGCTGATCAAATACAATCAAACATTCATAACCACTGTAAACATTCTTTGCTTAAACTATAAAAATGAGTAAAAATGTTATCCAAACCATCTAAGTTAAAAATGTAAAAACTTCATCTTTCTGATTTTATTTTAATTTGGATTGATATAAAAAATGGGCCGGAATCAAGGTATGTAAATTTGGACAAGATAATTATTTTTTGTTATTTAAATTACATTTTTGAATGCATAAATGAATTTTGCACGCTGAAAAACACATGAAACACTCCTATTATACAAACTTAGTCACAAACTTAGTCACTCAAATCTATGGATCCAACCATTCCTCACAAAATTAAACAAAAAAATCAACCAAAAAAAACCAAAAAATAATAAAACGTTTAAACTAAGCTATAAAAATGTAAATACTTTATCCTTTCGAATTTTAACCTAGAATTTTAACCTATATAGGCCGGATGGCCAAATAAAGAGTCTGGTAGGCGGTTGCCAGGTGAAGGGACGCTGAGGAATCGACGTGAGGGATATGCGATCTTCCTCAAAGGGAAACAAATCTGATGAGTGAGCATTTTTTTCTCGGTTTTCCTCAGGATGGATGGGTTAAACTCTCTGTCTCAGGCACTGTCTGTCAGAAAAACATAACTCAATTCATGTATGAATATTAATATTATTATTATTACAGGCGGTCTATATTTATTCTCAAATACACGCTGAACTCTAACGCCTCACACTCTAGACTTTTGGAAAACTTTCACAGTCTTGAACCGGCAATGTCCATCCATTCTTTCCATCCCCTCCAGTGCAGTGAACGACATACCACGATTTTTTTTTTTACTTTCATCTCATTGCCCTCTTTTATATATATTTTTTGGCAATTCTCATTTTGATTGCAGATTCCGTCCATCCAACAAACATGGAGTAAAGTCACTGAATATTGACTTTGGTCAAATGTTTATTGGATATTTTGTAATTTGATTTTAAATTTCAGAACACAATTTTTAAGGGCTTTCATATTATGGAACAATTATAGTTAAATATTTTTTTAAGAGTGCAAAACTTATTATAACTTAGCTGTTTTTTTTTTTTGTATGTGAGTTGAGGTTCTATATTATAGAGAAAAATATGGTACAAAAAGGGACGGAGGGGCATCCCTTGATCTATCAAAAAGGAAACCAGCTCAGGGGTCTCGATGTTGCGTTGTCTACATAGGCGGAGGGAGGGCTGGGCCACCACTCGGGGAAACCGACCCAATTTTTGAATGCTCGTTTGAAAAAACTATACCATAAGAAATACATAAAACCAAGAACGTATAACCTAGGTTGCTCATACACTGATAAACAAAATGACCTTGGTTTGAGGCTGTGCTAGTCCAAGAGGATTGGATGGATTTCTTCTCCTTCTTTCCTTGCCTCGTTCTCCTTTTTCGGCTCCACCGTGCGCGCCTTTCTGATGCAGGCTGGTGTTCTGCGTCGGTCTGATGGAGTGATGTCCATGTGGTGGACATAGCGAAGGTAGAGTTGAAATTGTCCTGCCAGTCGTTCCATTTTTTCGCTTTGGTTCCTCTGGTCCTCTGCTATTCTTCTTACGCTGGCCTCCAGGTTGTTGAGGCGGCTCAGAATTTCTATGAGTTCCTTCTCGTGGCCACGGTTTGCCACCCTGCTGGTCTCGTTCTTGTCATCTCTCAACTTACTTATCAGCATTTTTGTGCACCAAGCTTCCTCCACCGTTTTGTGGTAGAGGGTTTTCCTAGGCTGTGTGGCCCCTGGGTCCCTTATCCCGTCTGCTTCTTGGATGAGTTTCGCCCAGGCTTTTCCCTGGCGCTTCTTGTTGACTTCTTGCTCCCATCTGTCGATGACCACTTTGCCTTTTGTGTCGACCTACTCAAGAAAGGTGCCTTTGGCCTCTCTGGCCGCTTGTTCCATCCTAGTGATCTTTTGGGTACTTGTTGGGAGTTCCTCCCCCTAGGGTCCCCTCTTACTCTGGGTATTCTTCATTCTTACCATCTCTATTTAAATGCAGTGGCTTTTGTCATGACTTCGTTGTCCGCTTCTATTCGCCCCTTCCTGGACTTTGTAATTCCTGCTCGTTGGTCTGTAGCTATCCCCGATGCTTCTTCTTTTATGGGGTTTCCCCAGAAGTGATCTTGTCCTAGTGATCATGGGTCTCCCGTAAAGGCATACCTTTTAGTCCTTTTTCTCTGTTTCAGAGTGTGTGCGCTTGGGAGCCCTGTCATCATCCAGGTGCCAATCCTTTGCCTTGCACGTTTTACGCCAATCATTTCCTCCCACAAAACTGTGCGTGGATGAGGTGTACCCATTCCTTCCCTCGAGCTATCCTTTTGATCTTCGTCCTTTGTCGACTGTGGATTACCTTTTCCGCTCTCCCACGACCAACCCTTGTACTTCATTCTATTGACAGGACTGTGGTGTCATACCTCCTCTTGTGGTGTAACTGTGATCTGCATTGTAACTCGTGTTTAAAAGGTGGCCTATTAGATTCTACCTGGATCCTACTTGCCCTTCAATTAGTTCTATGCCTCTAGCCTCGATGTGGTCACCCGTACTTCGGCTGTCGTCATAGTCCTTTGCCGCTATTTGGGTATAGTTTGTCCGAAACTGGCCATTCAGGATGCTATTCCATGTGGAATCCAGCTCTGATCCTTCCTTGTCAATCCCTTCATTAGCAATTCTATCCGCTAGTCCATTTGTTGACCTTCAGACCCAGTGCAACTCCACTGTGATCTTCGTCTGCAAATGCTCCTGAATGTTTTGCAGGGAGTATGCCAAGCGCCAGTGCCACTGAAGTTTTCCCACTTTGGTGCCGTTTTGGAGTTTCCTTACTGTGTTGATGACCAGCATGGAATATCCTTCCACTGCTACGTTGGTCATCCCTTCCCTATGTAGTATCTCAAGGATGGTCTCCAGGGCTCCAAATTCCACAACGTTGTTGGTTGACTTCCCCAAACTCCCAGTTTACATTTGGATAATTTTCCCTTGACTATCCCTGATTACTCCCCCGTACCTGTTCGTCCTGGGTTACCCTTCAACGCCCCGTCAAAATTTAGCTTGAAGGAGCCCTCTGGTGGTGGTTTCGAGTTGTGCTCACCTAATTGTAGTTGCAGCAACTGTCTCACCTGATTGGGGTTGTGCCCTCCTTTCAGTTGAAAGGCCTCTAGAATTCTAAGATCTCGGTCTGTGAGTTGCGCTCCTCCTGTTTGACAGTTGCGGCTCTGTAACGTTTTTCTTGTCATGGCTATTATTGTTTCTTTGATCTTTCCAGCCGTCCATCTTTGGTTCCTAAAGATGCGTCGATTTCGTTCCTTCCATATTGCCCAAATTATCATGCCAGGAATGAGGGTCCAACATAAGTTCACCTCTTCGTTTTCACTATAGTTTTCCTTCCATGTGTTTATAGTTGCGGAAATATTACCTCTGATCCTATTAGACTGTCGAAAGATACCTTCCGCCCAGTCCCATACTTCTGATGTGTAGGGACATTCATCCAGGAGATGGTTCGTTGTTTCCTCCTTTTCTTCACATAGGTGACATCTTGAGGTGCCTATGAAACCTCTCTTCTTTAGGTTTTCCCCAGTTAGGATTAGGTTGTGTAGTATTAGCCATTGGAAGATTTTTATTTTTTGCCAATGGGGGTTGTTCCAGAGCTTGTCCCATTGTTGCATCGTGTCTTCTTGGTCCTGGTTTTCTATGTAGTGGTGTACTTCTTTAAGATTGAATTCCCCGCCTTCTTTGTGCTCCCATTGTAGCTGGTCATTTCCAGCCGTGAATGCAATTTTTCGTCTCCCCAATTCTTCCTCCACCTCTTTAACTGTTGTTGTGTTCTGGTCTCTTGTCTGTGGGGTGAGAGTGTTCCAAATTCTCCATTTGTTGTGGTTTGTTTTTTGTTTCCAGTAATGGTAGACTCAGGTTTTTCCTTGCGCCATCATATCCTACTGGAGTTCCTCCTGGCCCCGTTTCTCCATTCCGGGTTCATGTTGCCAGGCATCCTCCCAGAATCGGGCGGTTCTACCATTCCTCATTTCCCAAAAGTTGTCTGTCTGAATCTAGGTCTTGTTGCACCAAGCTAAGTTCCAGATGGTGGAACCTTCCCTGGTGCCTCTGAAGCAGATTTTGTCATGGTCGCTAATGTCTGGGGCATACTTTTCCTTCCACAGGTTGACCCATGGCGTGGTCGTTTCTTTGACCCATCATCGCCAGAGTTTCACCCCATAGGCATCATTGGTCACTTGCGGGTCATGTAGCCCTAGGCCTCCTTTGCTTTTTGGCTTACAAACCTTCTCCCAAGCCATGAGTGCCCATTTTTTCCTTATTTCCGCTCCTCGCCACAGGAATTCCCTTTGTATGGTTCTTATTTTTTGTAGAATCCCCTTGGGGGTTGGGAAAACTAACATCATAAAGGTTGGGATATCTTGCAAAACCGACTTGGTTAGGATAAGTCTTCCGACTTGGTTGAGGGATCTGTACATCCAATCTTTTACCCGGTCTTGTAGCTTGTTGACTAGTCCTTCCCAAGTTGACAGCTTGTAGGCTTTGTCTGTCAGGGGGATGCCCAAATAGTTGGTTGGGAGGGTTTTGCGTTCAAAGACCAAGACATTGGCCAAATTCCTTTGGATAGTAGGGTTGGTATTAAAGAAGAAGATAATAGATTTGGACTGGTTTATCTCTACCCCCGAGGCTTCCCCAAACTCATCTAAGATTCATTTGTAGGCTTTCACTTCCTTGACCATGGGCATGCCATGGAGTAAGGTATCATCCACGAACTGTTGGTGTGTAGAAGTTGAGAAATTCTCATAGGGTTTGATACCTTTTATTTCCCCTGTTGCGGTTGTGCTTTTTATGCTTTGACTGAGTCCTTCCATCATTAAGATGAAAATGAAAGGGGACAGCGGGTCTCCCTGTCTGATGCCTCTCGTGGGCCAGTAAGGTTTGGCACGGGCTCCATTTACTGGTAGCGAGAAACGTGTTGTGGATACTAGGCTGACTATCCATCTAATCCAATGATGGGTGAATATGAAGGATTCTAGGGTCCTAACCATATAGTGACAGTTGATTTTGTCATAAGCTTTTGCTAGGTCTAGTTGTATTATCATTCCCCCTCTTTTCTAAAGCTTCAGGGTGTGGATAAGTTCATGGGCATGGATGATATTGTCCAATATTTGCCTTCCTTCCACGAAACCTGCCTGCTCTTGTGAAACCAGTGTGGGTAGGAGTGGTTTCAATCTATTTTCTATTACCTTGGAAATTATCTTATACACCATGTTGCACAGTGCTATAGGTCTGTAACGATTGGGGGTTTTGGCTTCATTTTCTTTGGGGATGAGTGTAATCAAAGTAGCATTTAGTGCTTTCGGAATGGAGGCTAACCTTCTAGAGTCTTCCACTACCCTATAAACGTCATGTTTGATGACTTCCCAACAAGCTTTGAAGAACTCCACTGTGAAACCATCTGGGCCTGGGGCTTTTCCATTGGGCATTTCCTGGAGTGCTTGTTCTATTTCCTCCTCCGCAATGGGCTTGATCAGGTTGCAGTTTTTTTCATCTGTTACCAGGCAAGGGATATGTTGGATTACCTTTTGTATGGCATATGTGCTATCTTGGTTAGGTTCCTGGGCTATCCCGTGGAAGTGGTTTACAAGAGTTGTTTCTATGTCCTTATGGGACTCTCTTTTTATGCCATTCTAGTCCCTAATCTTCAAGATTTTGTTGTGCGCTATTTTGGCCATGGTTGTTCTATGAAAAAACTTGGTGTTCCTTTCTCCTTCCTTTAGCCATATGATCTGGGACTTTTTTCGCCAGAAATTTTCTTCTTGCTGGCACCGCTCATCCCATTCCTGGGTCATTTGGATCTCCTCCTTTTTCTGCTCCTCACTCTAGCCCTCCGAAATGCAGGTTTCCTGGAGCTTTTTCATTTTTTCTTCAATTTTTTTCTTCTCTTGGTTTATATTCCCAAAAGTGTCCTTGTTCCATTCCTTGAGCCTATGTTTGATATGTTTTAGTTTCTTGTAGAGTTTGAACATCCTTGTCCCTTGCTATGGTTAGTCCTCATACCACCATTGTTTGATTTTTTCTTTGAAATTTGGGTGTTCCATCCATAATTTCTCGAATCTGAAGGGTTTATTCTTTGGTGTGGTCTAGAAGCCTGCTTCTAGTTGCACTGGCTAATGATCAGATCCCCCCCATGGGAGGATGTTGCAATCTAAGGTTACCCCTTCATAATGATTGACTCTGACACTAGGAATTTGTCGAGTCTTGTTGCGACATGATACTGGCTCATTCGCTTATTGTTCCAGGTGAACTGAACATTATTGGTTTTCAGATCTACCATCTTCGTTGTGTTTATGAAATTTGACAATTCCTCCGCATCTCTATCCAATCTTCTTGTACCTCGTTTTTTCTCCGCAAGTGACATGATGATGTTGAAATCCCCAGCTAGGATCCAATGCAGTTTGTTGGCTCATTTTTTGAGATCACCTAGGTCTCTTAGCATTCCTCTCCTATCCTTTGACACCTGGGGTCCATACACATTAGTGCACAAAATCTCCTATGTGTTCCCAATGAGTTGCATGCGGACCGTAAGGGTATTCCTTGTCGCTTCAGCTGTTATTAGGTTTAGTACTTGTGGGTTCCACAGGGTGATGATACCTCCTGCCATTTGGTGGCTGCCAATAGCCACCTTGTACTTGTGCCATTGTTGTTGACTGATTGTTTCCATTCTGTCTGTATTACACTTGGTCTCTTGAATAAAGCAGAGATCTGGTTGCTCCTATTTTAGTCTACTCCTAAGGATTCATTGCTTTCTTGGGTTGTTTAGGCCTCTTATATTCCAAGTTATAACCTTCATTTAAACATGCGGGGGGGGAGTTGGGGAAGATTTTTTTTTATCTTACCCGAGTTTATCAGTAGTGCTCCAAGCTCCTACAGGGCTACACTTTTGGATTTCCTGCTTTTTTTCCTCCACGTCTGCTTGGGTGAGAGTTGTGGTTGTACCTCGTCGGCTTTGACTCCTAGGTGTCCCATCTCCCCGTGTGTGCGCTTTAGGCCTCTGGCTTTGGCTTCCTCCCTTAGGAGGAGAAAGTATTGGATGTGATCAAGTTTCTTTGTTGGTACATTGTCTACTCCCTGTCTTTTCCATTGCTCCAGTGTGTTCATGAGATCCATTCCTTCCCTCTCCACCAGGTCTCTGAGTTCTAGATCTTTTGTTCCTACTTCACTTTGTGTCATTTCCGCCTCTCCCTCTACATCTTGGATGGGGGTGTTGTCGTCTCTGATTTCTCCTTCCATTGGAGTTGATCAACTTCCATGTTCCTTCTGGTTGTTTGGCTGGTCGGTGGGCTCGTTTGGTGTTTGTTCTCTGACTTCCTGAGATTTTTCCATATCCTTCTTGGCTTCTGCCCCTTGATTGGTTTTATCCCTTCCTTTTGGGTTAATCCAGAGCTCTGGGTTATTTTCTGCTTGGGCTTTTCTTTGCTTCTGGGGTTTTGGTTTAACAAACCCATCCTCATCTTGTTGTGGTTTGGGATTTTCTGTTTCCTGATTTTTATTAAGGGGGCATTCCCTGATCAGGTGACCATGTTCATGGCATCTTCTACATCAAAAGGGGATTTTTTTATAATTGATGTTTTGGATCCATTACTCATCCCTGAATTCGAGGCATATGGCTTCTGAGAGAGCTCCCAACACATCCATCTCTATACATATTCTTGCGTAAGATTTGTATCTCCCTTTCAGGGTGGCTTCTACGGTCTTTATATATTTCCCCAGTTTATTGCATATTGCTTCAAAAGTAGAGGGTAACCAGTAGTCTAAGGGTAGGGAGTAGAGTCTTAGCCAGACCGATACCTTTTTGAAGGTCTCTTTTTCTGGGGAGAAATTCTCCTTCCATGGCTGCATGTACAGTCCTGCTGATGCATGGAAGTATGGCTCTCCTTCAAATACTCTATCTCTGTCTTCCAGGTTTATGAAGACTGCTGTGAAGAAACCTTTCGAGCCCAGATGGAGCTCCACTTCCCCATTTGGCTTCCAGTGATATTTGATCCAGTTGCACAGTGCTCTTTCGGTGGGCCACAAGCCCATAAATTTGCAAATTAGCGCATGAGCTCTCATCTGATCCCTGTAGAGTTGTGTCTGTGGATCCTCTAATACCACCTTGGGTATCAGTGTGGATTTGAGTTTGCATGGGTTGCACCCTTCTGCCCGGTTGGCCTTTGTTGTGTCTTGCATCTCGTTTTGGGTTTCTCTTGCTTCCTCTTCCATGCATTCACTTTTTCCCTTGTCCCTTTCTTGACCCATTCCAGGGTCATATCCTGAGGTGCCTTGAAAAATACACCCCTTGGTCCTTTCCCTCTGTCTACCACTATCTGTTTGTATGAGGGGGTACCCTTACCCCCTCCTCTGGTGCTCATGCTTCCCTCTGCTATGGCCGCGACTGTCAAAACCCTAGCTTGCGGTTGCTCTGAGAAATTCAGACTGTCTCAACTATCCTTACGGTGACTTTCTATTATTGTGATTCATTATAACTTAGTTGTTAACAAGAGGGTCTCCAAAGACATTAGATAGAAAATGTCTTGAGCTTGAGGGCCATGAATAAACCTAGACACAATGATATGAACCCTTGCTAGGGGGTCTTTTTTTGTGTAGTTGGATATGTATACCATTAAGATGCTTCATGCAACACAATTGGGAATGGAGGACTTGACCATAGTCATGGTAGGGAAATAACATCCCGAGGTCCTTGACATTGATCAAGGGAGAGAAACAATAAACTTGGGCCCTAGACATAACTTCTAAGGCTCAAGTACCATGAGCAACACCAACAGAGATCAAGTGCCTTGATATGGTCAAGAGGGGAAATATAACCATTAGCTAAAGTACAAAGCTTCTAGGAATCTAGGGTCAAACACGACACCTCAAAACACCACACCTGACCTCTAGATGTTTTAGGCAACTTCTAAGGCTCAAGGGTCACGAGTGACACCTAACATTACCATAAATGGCCTCTCGAGGGGATCTTTGGCCTTGAAGTGGGGAAATGGGCATCATTAGAATATTTTTAGCCCTAGTATGGGTCTTAGGTCGTTGGACACAATTGGTAGAGGAAACCCGGGCCTTAGGTCCTAAACGAAACTTCTATGTATCTAGGGCCATCAACGACATGTTGAACCACCACAAAGGACATTTCCAAGGTATCCTTGGTCTCTAAATGGGGATAGAAATCATTATGTGTTTTTGAACATTGAGTATGATTCTCTAGAGCGTGGATATGGTTAGGGGAACAAACCCAACAATTATTCCCTAAAGGAAGATTATATGCTTATGGGGCCAAGAATGACACATTGAACAACCACAAATGACCTATCAAGGGCATTGTTTTCCTCTAACAGAGTATATAGGTATCGCTAGTATTTTTCAGCACTAGGTATGGGTCTCAGGGTCTGGGACATGGTCAGGGGAGGAAACGTGAACCTTAGGGACTAAAGGAAGCTTCTAGTAATCTAGGGCTAAGAACGATTCCTCGAACAACCACAAATGGCCTTTTGAGGGTATCAATGGTTTATGATTTGGGATGTTAGTGTGATTAGGTGGTTTTAACAAATAGGTATGTATCCAAGGGCCCTGGAAACAATTTGGGGAATAAAGCCATGAAAATAAATATTTGAGGCATCTAGAGTCATGAACAATTCCTTCAAGCACCACACATTACCTTTGGAGGGTACCAATGGCCTTTAAGAAAATATTTTAGTGCCCTCAAAAGGTTTTGATCATTAGGTATGGGTTTCAAGGCCTTGATATGGTTGAGGGGGGAAACCCAAGCTTTAGGTGAAGTAAAACTCTTCTAGGCATCTATGGCCAAACACAACACCTCAAACGACCACAATTGACTCTCAAGGTATTAGGCAATCTCTAAGGCTCAAGTGTCATGAATGTCACCTTAAACGGCTATAGATGACCTCTCAAGGGGATCTTTGGCCTTCAATTGGGGATATGGTCATCGTTAGGATATTTTGAGCATTGGGCATGGGTCTTAGGTTCTTGGACATGATCAAGAGAGGAATCTTGGGCCTTAGGTCCTAAAGGAAGCTTCTAGGCATCTAGGGCCATCAAAGACATGGTAACCCACCAAAAAGGACCTTTCAGAGGTATCCTTGATCTCTAGATAGGGATAGTTAGCATTATGAGTTTTTTAACATTGAGTATGAATGTTTGGAACTTGGATATGGTTAGGGGAACAAACCCAAGAGTTAGTCCATAAAGAAATCTTATAGGGTTCTAGGTCCAAGAATGACACTTTGAACCACCATAAATGACCCACTGAGGGCATCCTTTCCCTCTAGGTACTAGTAGAACTTTTTAGCATTGGGTATGGGTCTTGAGGCCCTGGACATGACCAGAGAGGGAAACATGAAATTTAGGCCCTAAAGGAAGCTTATATCCATCTAGGGCCAAGAAATGTGCCCCAAACAACCACATATGGCCTCTTGAGGGTATCATTGGCCTATTATTATGGATTTTAGTGCCACTAGGTGGTTTTGAGCAGTGGGCATGTGTCTCTGGGCCCTATAAATGATCTAGGGAAGAAATCGATGCCTTAGGTCGTAAACAAATCTTTGAGGCATCTAAAGTCATGAACAATATCTCAAAGCACTACAAATTACCTCTAGAGGTTATACTTGGCCTTTGAGAAAGAGGTTATTTCCCTCAAACATTTTTTATCATTAGGTACCGAAATCAAGGCCTTGACATGGTTGAGGAGGGAAACCCAAGCCTGATCTAAAGTACAAATATTGTAGGTATCTAGGGACAAACATGATGCCTCAAACTACCACACTTGACCTCTCAAGGTATTTGATAGCTTCTAGGGCTCAAGGGTCATGAATGGCACCTCAAATTACCATAGATGACTTTTGGTCAGTCCTCACTGCTCATTTTGGGAGATATATTATCCATAGATAGGGGAATCTCAAGGATTATTTTAGGGGCTAAATTTCGCTCATGGGCTAATTTTGCAAGGTTTTCACAAAAAAATATTCGCTATACTAAAAATGATTTTCCCAAATTCTAAATGATAAAATTATTTTACCTTAAAAATCGCCAAAATTTTATACAAACTATATAAAATCCTTAGAAATTTGAATATTTTTACAAAAATATCGCCAAACATTTTATAGTTGGCATATGAAGGATTAGTAATATTCGTCAAGGTTTCTACATTTTAAAATAAATTTCCATCCTTAAAATCATCCCTGTAGGGGATTACATACTTCCTTGGGGATCTCTATATTTGAAGTGAGGATATGTGCATCATTAGGAGATTTGGAGCATTGGGTATGGGTCTTGGGCCCTTGGAAACAATTAAGAGAGGAACCCCAGTCTTTAGGTCTTAAAAGAATCTTCTAGGCATATAGAACCATCAATGACATGTTGACCCACCAAAAAGGACCTTTCAAGGGTATCATTGGTCTCCAGATGGGGATAGTCAACATTATGAGCTTTTGACCATTGAGTATGAGTCTCTGGAACTTGGATATGGTCAGGGGGGAAAACCCAAATGTTAGGACCTAAACGAATATTACAGGCTTATGGTGCCAATAATGACACTTTGAACCACCACACATGACTTATCAAGGGCATCATTCACCTCTAACTAAGTATATAGGTTCCACTTGCATTCTTTAGCACTAAGTATGAGTCTCATGGCCTTAGACATTGCCAAGGGAGGAAACATGAACATTAGGCCATAAAGGAAGATTCTAGACATTTAAGGCCAAGAATCATTCCTGGAACAACCACACATGGCCTCTCACGGGTATCATTGGCCTATGATTATAGATGTTGGTTCCACTAGGTTGTTGTGAACTACGATGTGTGTCCCAGGGCCCTGAAAATGATCTATGGAATAAGGTCATGCCTTAGGTACTAAATCAATCTTTGAGGCATCCAGATCCATAAGAAATGCCTTGAAGCATCGCACATTACCTTTGGAGGGTATCCTTGGCCTTTGAAAAATATGTTAGTGCCCTCACAAGGTTTTGATCATTAGATATGGGTCTCAAGGGCTTGATATGGTTGAGGGGGGGTGTGACATCCCCAAAAATAAATTATTTTTGAATTTGCAATTTGTTAGGAAAATTATTCTGTTTTTGGCAAATTCAAATTTGGAAAATTTTTGCCATTTATGGAAATTCTGAAT
>JASDQU011102790.1:30010-40898 GCA_032191745.1 Picea mariana
TATATACAATGTTTTTGAAAATAAAAACTAAAAAGTTTTTGAAAATAGAAACTAAAAAATTAAATAATTAAATGTTGATAATAAATCATTCTTTCATAGTTTAGGTTTTTTAAAAGTAGTTCAACCATTTTTTTTGGGGTCCCTAAGGCTCTTTATTTCAATAAGAAATATATTGTAAATGGATTTTAAGATTTATTTTCATTAAATTAATTAATTTAATTTCATATTGTAATTTTAATAATCAAAACTTATTAATTTAATAAATTATAAAAATTCTATCATATTTAATGAATCACATTATCATCAATATATATATATATATATATATATATATATATAGTTTCTAGCAAGTTCAAGGTTGTTATTATAAATTTGTTAAAAATATAACGAGTAGACAGTTAAGACATTAAGGAGATGGTAGACAATATCTATCGTGCTACACAGTAGTGAATGTGGTGACGAGTAGTGTATAGACGGTTGGATTTGAAAGTAATTTAGATTCCACAAATTATACACCATCGACAACAATGTCGCTTAGATGGATGGATATTGACTGCCTCAAGGAAACGATGAACAATATACATCATGCGTAGTGTTGTGGCGGGTGGTATATACACGGTAGGATATACCCCAACATATATATCAAAGTTATCCAATAGTGCATATACCACCTAACCCCGACATATATATCAAAGTGATCCAATAGTGTATATACCACTCAAGCATTGAATTCTGCTTAGCAAATTGCTTATTGCTTGTCCAAAAAGACGAGGTCGCTATATATGGTTGTAGTTGGGCGATCAAATATTCGGATGACACTCCTTCGTGTAACTCAAAAAGATTGACACTTACTTCCTACCCTTTTGCACGGAACTGCCTTCTCACCGTTTTATCCGGATTCATTCCATTAATTTCTATGTCAGATTCAAAGTACATATTAACTCTGATTTAGTTTTTATCTAAATTATGAGAGTAGCCAACGTGGTGAACTATTTTTAAACTTTCCATCTACATCTTCTTTTCCATCTCCAAAATTTGAAGGCATAGATCCACCCATTTGTACTCATGAACCCATCTGGATGGCACCACCTTCTATTCTTCCAAGACAATGTCCTCTATTCCTTAAAATGGTCAATACCCAACCTCAAGTATGCTCTCCTATACATAACAACCATAATCCGAGAAGTGATTATCCTCCAAAGTGTTCTGATACAATAGACATAGATTTTACGCATGAAAGCCATGTCTTAATGATGCATCATATTCCTGAGCTAGAAACAAATGATCCTAGATTGAGAGAAATATTTAGCTATTGTAGACCATCGAGAACTCCAAGATATGGATTAGGATATATTGAACAAACAGATGCAATAATTCCATCCTGCAGATTTGAAAATCCATTACCCACCGGACTACAAAAACCATTAGTCCCAAAGATGCACAAATTATTTTCCCTTACGAATGGATGTCCTAGAAGAAGAGTAAACATAGACTAGATTAAGAGAATGTTAAATTGAGATCTTTTTACTCATCCCCAAGCCAAAGAATTTAATGCCACTACTTCTGTAGAACTAAACAAAGAATTATCTGAACAATGGAAAACATATATGTCAATAAAGGATTTGTGGATATCCTTTTATGAATGGTACAAACTTTCCCAAAAGGAAGAAATTCAAATGATGTCTGCCAAATAAAATGTCAGTACCAAACACAAATGGAAATCCTTAGATGGAAAAGCAACTGACACAGATTTCCCTTTTCCCCCTTTTAAGTGAATCATTCTAGGAGAAGAGGAAAAACAAACTAAGGCTACTCCCCTCATGATTCACAAAGAAGAATCTCAACAAACAAGTTTAGAGAAAAGACTCTAAAGTGTGTATGAACAGTTAAATTGGACAAATACTACTCTAAGAGGGATGGCAACACATACTTTAGTAACCAATGACAATGCTAGAAAGCAACAAATATATCAACTTCAAGTCTTTGCAAATCAAGTTGTTTCAAGTATAAACTTTGTCAATTCCCATGTCTCTGAAATCAAAAACAGTTTAAAAAGTGAAAAAGACTCTTGAAAAAGACTCTTGAAAAAGACATCATGAAGAACTAATGGAAGGATTAGGTGAATCTCTTAAGAACATAGGGAAATCTGTTATTAAAGCATCAGAAAAATATGGAAAGCTTCGTGACAAACCAATTCCTAGTTCTTACTTATTTTCACAAAAGGTCTCATCAGTAAACTCTATAGTCTACATTCCTGAATAAATTGATTTGAAGAGAAGGTTTCTAGTCCATTTCCCCCCAGAACAAGAAGAATCATCATCAACTCCTCTTCTAGATACACAATCTCATATTCTCCCTGCTAAAGAACTGTTCCTTGGAACATGACTAGGGTTCCAGCTCCAGACCTTTATGGAAAATGAAAGCTACCAGAGGCACAAACATTTATAGATGAAATTTTCCCAGAATGGAACATAGATAGTATGACCACAGGGCAAATCCATCAAGTTATAGACAGAACGTATGTTTCCTACAGAGTCATGTGCATGAAAGGGAAAACTGAAATAGAAGCATGTAAGTCTATTATACAATGTTTTACAAGAACTTTGGCTAAATGGTGGGAAATAGAGTCTTCACCTTCCCTAGTTGAGAAAATGGAAAAGGAACAAGTTAAAGATGAAAATGGGGGTATAGTTTTTAAAGAAGATGGCCAAGCAGAAAATAATATGATAGGTGCATTAACTACATTCATTTTTTAGCATTGGTGTGGAATAAAACATGAACTCTCTGATAAACATGTCATAATCCTAATGGGAATGAAATGTAAGAGAATGTCCAATTATGATGATTTTCACAGAGAATGGACCCAAAGGATATATGAGGTAAAAGATAACAAAAAACTTCTCTAGAAGCAAGTATATCTTGTTTCTCTCCCCAACAAATTTGTTGAATATTTAAAAGTACAAAAATCTTTTGTTCATCCTTATGAGCTTTATACTTGGGGAGAAATTTACGCAATCATTACCTCTTTCCTAATAGGATTGTGTGCTAACATGAATATTACGAAGTCAATACAAAAGCTATCGAAATGACCATATAGTAGATATATCCGCGAAAAATATGATATGACCCTAGATGACTTAGTTAGAAGAAAGAAAAGGGCAAGAAACCCATGAGACAAAGATTCTAAAAATATGAAAAGGGAAAGCCCAGGTCTTACCAAAAAGATAAGAGGAAAATAAGTCATTATAATAAATACACAAAGTTTCATTATTATTCCCCCTAAGACATCAAATTGCAATCTTCCAAACAACAAAGTAATGCCAACCTAACCTATTGGTTATGTGAACAACCATGACACTTGGATAATAGATGTCGACAAGGAGAACAATCCAAGAAAAATAAAGGTAAGATTTCACAACAAAAGACAAGACAAAAGGTTGAGTCTTCTAGGCAAATAATCTCAATTCACTGCAACATATGTGCCTCAAGTCACCATGATACAACTCAATGCCCACATCATCCTTTTCCTAAGAGGGAAGAAGTTCATATTCTTCAGGAAGGATGTTGTCAGTCTACAGACACTTATGAATTTGAATATTGCTCTAGTGAATCCTCTGATGAATAAATGTTACTTATAGCAAATGATTGTAGCTGTAAAGATCCAAAGTTTTTTTTTTCCAAATAGAGTCTTCGAGTTATGAAGAAACAAAAGATGATCAAGAAGAAGAAGAAGAAGAAGATGAACCAGAACCTAAAATCTATATGGCTCAAAATCAATCTGATGGAGATGCTCAGATGTTTGAATAAATAAAGGCATTTCCAGAAGGAGAAATGAGGGTTGCACTTTTAGATTAATTTCTAAAAACAATGATAAAAGATCAACAACCAACAATAACCACAAACTCATGTAAGAAACCATTGTTGATAGATGCTTCTTTTGAAAGGAATACCAAGTCATTTATTAGACAAAACCATAATGATAAGATGAGACGTTTGACTATAAATGATTTGAGAAAAGAAATAAATATTCTTAAGAAGGAAGTTGCAGAAATAAAACAAAAATTAGAAAAGATTGAAAAAGAATCAGAAATTGAGGATGGATACAAAGTTGATTCATGGGCTAGACAAGAAATCAAAGGGTTCCAACAACAAATCCATGCCTTCTGATTCATGACTTCCCTAGAAAAAAATCCTCAGAATGAAAATACCAACATTAGTACATTTGAAACAAATTCTATAGAGGGTTTGAATTCATGAGAGTAATGGCCATCCAACATCAGCAATATCATGCAATGATTAAGTTGAATATTCAAGGTCAAATCTTTAAGTTGAAAGCATTGATCAATTCAAGATCATATTTTAACATCCTAAATAAAGATTCTATTCCTTCTTGTTATTGGTTAAAAAATAACAATGCAGCCATTGGGCTAGGTAATCAAACCCTAAAGATGGGATATGAAGTTGAAAGGGTCAAGTTATGTTTTGTTTCTTACTGCTTGAATTTGAATTTTTCACTTGCATAAATTCCAATACCTTGTCTTTTAGGTACTCCATTTTGGTTGTTCTTGAACCACATGGTTCTGAAAAATTACCAAATGGAAAATATGGATATTTTACTACAATAGCAAGGATAAAAATTGTACTCCCATTTGTATCAGTCCCTAAGTTGTCCACAATGGTTCAAATGTCTCAGACTCTTATAGAGAAAGAGCAAAAGATTCAAGAACTCTAGCAAATGAAGATCAACCAGAGGATTGATCAACAACTCAAGGAGCTAAAGATTCAAGACATGATTTTTCAACTGCAAAAAAGATTTGAAGATCAAGTATGCCCAAAAATCCCAACTGCATTTTGGGAAATAAAAACACATTTTGTTGAATTTCCATACAAATATAGCTATGAGGGAAAACCTTGTAGAAGCGGAGCAATACTATGAATGTTAAATATCAAAAATTGTGTTCTGAAGAAATCCAAGGATTATTGAAAAAAGGATTGATCAGAGAATCCATTAGCCCATGGAATTGCTATGGATTCTATGTTAATAAACATTCCGAGCAGATTCAAGGAGTCCCAAGATTGCTAGTAAACTATACTCTTTTAGATTCATTCCTAGATGATGATACTTTTCCTATACCCCACAAATCCAGTTTGGTCAATAGAATAGAAAATGCAAAGATATTCTCAAAGTTTGATTTAAAATATGGATTTTGGCAAGTGGCTATAAAGGAGGAAGACAAATTCAAAATTACATTTAGTGTTCCTGCAGGTCACTATGAATGGAATATTATTCCCTTCAGCCTTAAGAATGCTCCAATAAAATTTCAAAGGGTTATGGATGACACTTTAAAGACATATTTTGACTGGATAATTGTCTACATAGATGATATATTAGTCTTCTCGGATTCTATAGACCAACATTTTAAGCATTTGGAGATGTTTTTAATTTTCATCAAATAGTCTGGTCTAGTTCTTTCTAAAAGGAAAATGGAGCTCTTTAAAACCTCTCTCAAATTTCTGGGTCACACAATTTCAAATGGCCAAATTTCTCTTCAAACCCACGCAGTGCAATTTGCAGAAAAATTTCCAGATAAAATCACTGATAAGACCCAACTCCAACTCTTTATAGGAAGCTTGAACTATGTTAGTCATTTTTATAAAGATTGTGCTAAAGATAGAAAAAATCTGAATGACAGGCTAAAAAAGGATCCTCTACCTTGGACTGAAACACACACTCAGGCTATGATAAAAATAAAATCTGAAGTAAGGCGCTTGCCAATACTGCATGTTGCAAGTGATGAACTCTTTAAAATTGTCGAGTCTGGTGCCAGTGACCAAGGATGGGGAGCAGTGCTTAAACAAGTTAAGGGAGGGAGATAAAAGCCACATGAATAAATCATACAGTTTGCTTCAGGGACCTGGCTTGACAACGAAAAGAACTATGCAACAATTGACAAAGAAATAAAGGCAACCCTCAATGCAATCAATAAGTTCGAAATCTATCTCATCAATAAAAAAAATCTGCACAGAACTGATGTCGATGCAATGAACAAGGTGTTACATAAGAAAATCACTAAAGAGAGTGAAGCAAAATTTGCAAGATGGAAAGCTCTATTTAAAAATTTTGATTTTGATATTGAAAATATCAAAGGCTCTGAAAATTCTATCCATGATTTTCTCAGTAGAGAAAACCTTCAAGCGAGAGTGAAAACAAGCAAACATGTGCAAGCGAGCGAGGACAAGTGAACATGGTTAGAAAACAACAAGATCAAATGCAGAAAGTCATTTCCTGGTCATTGTTACTGAATGGAAAAATGGAGGTGAACAAATAAGGAATATCCCAAACAATGAAGATTGGGAAGTATATAACCAATTATGAAAACCTACATGGCAACTCAGAAGAATTGAATTTCTCGATATGAATTTGCAGCCAATTCATCTCCTACCAAATTATGTTCTAGAACTCAGAAGAATCTCATTTCATACTGGAAACATTCCAGACATGCTTTATGACAAATCAACCAGAGCTGCAGCGAATGCTACTTCAACTTTATGCCACACCTTCAGAGATATAAACTTGATTTGGTAACAGTTTAATAATAATATAGGATTATGTCATCAATATTTTTCACTTGACAGACCCCACTCCTATGCTCTTTGGCTAGATCAAGATCCCACACAAAAGGTCTTCAGAACAGACATGAATTACAGTTAATACAAAAATGCATGGTGGAATTTTTTCTGGAAAGAGAATAGGACTAAGACATATTTCACATTATTGAAATTTAGAAGTGTATATACGAGTATGAGGGGATTATATCATGTTTGGCTATTAGATTGGTGGAGAGACTTCGACATCAACAAAAGCGCAGTGGACCCAATATGCTTAAAGATAGAATGCACAACCAAAGATATTCCACTCAAAGAAATATGTGATCTCTTTGAATCTGACAAAATTACTGATGACATGATCTTGTCAATGTATGCAACTCATCATCTCAAATGGCTTGTAAAAACGAGAATATTTGCACAATCATTCCAAGGATGAACCATCATAATACATAAGTTTTATTCAAAAGCTTGGGAAATTGGTGGAGGCTATTCCCAACAATATAATATGGGGATGTTTTGTGATCATGACTAATATCTTCTCCGTATGATTTTCTTTTCATGCAAATCTTTAGAACTCCGAGCACTTCTCGGATGTTTGGTGCGGTTTGACCCACATTCTAAGGAATCTATTGGAAAGTAAAGCATTTACGGAAAATATTGCCAGTTTGTACTAAAAGAGTTTGTCGACCATTCAAGACGATTTTTGCACGTTTCATCGATCTGAAGTCTAGAGAAAGTCTATAAATAAAGCTCGAGGGCACTCATTTGAGGCATCGAGTCTTAAAGTCTTGGATAGTATTTGTCTTCTAAGCTCCCTCAGAGTCCATATCTCGTTCATTGAAGTCGGCTGATCTGGTAGGCCGAAGCAGTACGGGGTTTTGAAGTTACCATGTTTTAAGTATTTGCACAAAACCTTGAAGTGATAAGTTCAAACTTATAAATTGAAACGGTGTAATATGGTTTCAATCTGAAGTTACAACCTCTCAATTTTAAATTTTTTGAAGACATCTTGTAATGATATAAAATAAAAGATATGTAACAGGGTTGGAATTTCAAACAAAACTTTATCAAATTTGAAAGTTTTGACAATTCCATTATCCCTGAAGGGTGATAAGAATTTTTAGTTTTCTCACATTGACAGTCATAAGAATTTTTAACTGTATTTAAATATTTGCCCATAAAATTATCCTTGAACGATTTCCCCCTAAAATTCCATCCTTCATCCTCGTTATGTGAGTACACCCTGTTTCAAAATCTCAATCTCAGAACTTAAGTAATAATTTGGAACTGTATAAATTGAAACGATGTAATATGGTTTGAATAAGAGTCAAAACCTGTCAATTCAAAATTTTAAATCGTAATATGGTTAAATCTATCTAAGTACGCCCGGTCACTTCAAAATTCCAAGCACTTTGAAGTGATAAATTGAAACTATATAAATTGAAATTGAAATTAAACAGTTTGAAAATGTAACATCATTCAATTCATGTAAGTACACTCATCATTTCAAATTTCCAAACGCAAAACTTTGAAGTGATAAATTGAAAGTTTGGAATTATATACATTGAAAAATGTAACATAACTCAATCTGTGCACAAGTATATTTAGTCGCTTCAAAATTTCAAGTTGAATTTATGAAAGTGTATAATTCTTAATACTTCACTGTTTGTACCTGGTAAACCTTAAACATCGAACAAACTTTTAAAAACTGTTCAAGTGTTTCAGGATGCGTTGTTGAATGAGACGAAAAATCTATCGAACAAATATCTGTAACCATTCTCACTCACCATCTTCAAGAGATTAACGTGGATTGTGGCGTTGTATACATTTCCAATACGAGTGGATGTTTAATATCTTAGAGCAAGTTCTCATCACTTTAAATATATCAAAGAAAAACTTATTATGTAACTGTTAAACTTTACATGAATGGAGATGCTGTGAGATGATCAGAGGTTATATAGTATTCGAGACAATGACAGGTTAAGTTAGAATATCTAAACCAGCGTTGGTTTGTTTAAAGAGATGGGATTATTTCTTCAAAAGGTCACTTAAAGCCCATGTAATCCCCTAGTTTTTCCTTTAATGTTTTTCTATGTTTTGTCATGGAAGGGGTACATCACACAGATTCTATATACAACCAATTAATTGCAAATAAAATAGTAAGGCATACCCTGCTTTCACTCTACTCTACTCTCCACTATATGACCAGTTATTATGACCAGTTATTATGATGTTAAAATTAACAAATCAGCATTCACAAAACAATTTTGTATATTTTATTAATTAATCAAGCATATTTATATAAGAAATTTTCCTCGATAATACAATAAACTCAAATTTATGAGAAAATCTATCAACCACACACATAAATAAGATCTTATAGTTGGAGAAGATCTCTAACAACTAACTAGATCTAACAAATCCAAAACAATTTATGTAAGCATTAATTTTAACACCCTATCCTTTAATGCTTACATCACAAATCACAAATAACAATATTGAAATTAAATACAAATATTTTTTCCTTTGATTTCTGTCAACATTTCTACCCACTCTGAAATCTTATAGACTATGCTCTTTCTCAATCATCAACTTCAAGCCACCACTTGATCCAATTAATCAAAAATTGCTTCTTACCATCGATGAGTCTTTGTAGAACGCTCTATGAACATACTTTCATTTGTGAAAATACAACCAACTATATATTTCGAGAGTTAATATAGGAAACTAGTCTAGACACTGAATGTATCTAACAATAATCATACAACCATCGATGAGTCTTTGTAGGACGCTCTATGAACATACTTACCATCATGAGTCTTTGTAGGATGCTCTATGAACATACTTTCATTTGTGAAAATACAACCAACTATATATTTCGAGAGTTATATAGGAAACTAGTCTAGACACTGAATGTATCTAGCAATAATCATACAACTTAATACTTTTTTTCACGTAGACATAAACAAAAAAATAACATGTAATTGGTGTTCCTGGAGCACCGAAGGACAACACTAACTACTAGCTTATAATAAGCTATAGACATAATCAAATCAATGATATGTTCTTATGGGATGGAAAAACTCTAGAACTACAAACCTGAATTATATCACTATGTTCTAATTCTTCATCATTCTTCATCATATAACTTAAAAAAAAAAAATAACATTAATACACATTAACATTAACATTGAGCACGAACATTGTCACAATATGTTTGTTACCACCTACAATTTATCCCCAACTTTCTTTTACAAATAATTTTCACCTTCATGAATATGGCAAGCATTAATAATGGCCATATTTTCCAGCATGTCTCTTCCCACGTGCTCCATGCTATTGACATGTATTTATGTGAAAATAAATTATTAACAAAGTAAAAAAAAAAATTATATACCATTGGTGAAGTACAATTTCTGGGTTGATACTTCTAGTCCTACCATGGTCATTTGCATGAACAAGATATTCAATACACATAGTCAAATCATCACTGCAAATAGAAAAGACAGGCGTAGTCAAATCATCACTACAAATAGAACAACTGACACACGGCTTGAGGCAAATCCGATTTGATGTTTAGTCTTCCTCTGGTGTGGACGCAGGGATGGAATTTGATGGGCAAATTGTTCGTCAGGTCAAATACTGTCAAAAGTTTCTTCAAATACGGTCAAAAAGTTTGATAGGTAAATTGTTGGACAAATTTTTCGTCAAGTCAAATACAATCAAAAGTTTCGTCAAATACTGTCAAAAGTTTATTGCATTGCAACGGTCAACTATTTTGCTTAAAACAGACAGAACAGATAGTGTAATAATCTAGACCGTCAAATTTGATGGGCTTTTTCAGTTAGAAATTCCAACCCTGATCGAAAGTTTTCTCTGTCGGGACGGGATGAGTGTGTCGGAATGAGTGAAGCAAACGAAAATAGTACAGACCCGGTCAAGAGAGTTACAAATACTTTGAAAATGATTCAACGATGTGGAGTCGCCTTTTACTTGCAGGAATCGAGAAAGGATTGCGTGAATGGAACCCAACAAATGTTGCTCGTTTTATGCTTCTTGTGCATAACGAGATATGTTGACGTCCACATCGAACGAAGACAACTTCTTGTACACCTTCGCTAATAATGTTGTAATGCCATGATTCAATTGGAAATATTATTGCAAACTCTAGCGCGGTCGTCCCCCTCTCAAAGTAGCAACAACAAAACCCTTCAAGATGGCAACCGCAACATTGTGGCATGCCCACTCCGGTTCCTCTCACAAGCAGTCAGCATTCGTA
>JASDQU011102790.1:41111-52032 GCA_032191745.1 Picea mariana
ATTGTCTACATAGATGATATATTAGTCTTCTCGGATTCTATAGACCAACATTTTAAGCATTTGGAGATGTTTTTAAATTTCATCAAATTGTCTGGTCTAGTTCTTTCTAAAAGGAAAATGGAGCTCTTTAAAACCTCTCTCAAATTTCCGGGTCACACAATTTCAAATGGCCAAATTTCTCTTCAGACCCACACAGTGCAATTTGCAGAAAAATTTCCAGATAAAATCACTGATAAGACCCAACTCCAACTCTTTATAGGAAGCTTGAACTATGTCAGTCATTTTTAGAAAGATTGTGCTAAAGATAGAAAAAATATGAATGACAGGCTAAAAAAGGATCCTATGCCTTGGACTGAAACACACACTCAGGCTATGATAAAGATAAAATCTAAAGTAAGGCACTTGCCAATACTGCATGTTGCAAGTGATGAACTCTTTAAAATTGTTGAGTCTGGTGCCAGTGACCAAGGATGGGGAGCAGTTCTTAAACAAGTTAAAGGAGGGAGATAAAAACCACATGAATAAATCATACAGTTTGCTTCAGGGACATGGCTTGACAACGAAAAGAACTATGCAACAATTGAAAAAGAAATAAAGGCAACCCTCAATGCAATCAATAAGTTTGAAATCTATCTCATCAATAAAAAAAATCTACACAGAACTGATGTTGATGCAATGAACAAGGTGTTACATAAGAAAATCACTAAAGAGAGTGAAGCAAAATTTGCAAGATGGAAAGCTCTATTTAAAAATTTTGATTTTGATATTGAACATATCAAAGGCTCTGAAAATTCTATCCATGATTTTCTTAGTAGAGAAAACCTTCAAGCTAGCGTGAAAACAAGCGAACATGTGCAAGCGAGCGAGGACAAGTGAACATGGTTAGTAAACAACAAGATCAAATGCAGAAAGTCATTGCCTGGTCATTGTTACTGAATGGAAAAATGGAGGTGAACAAATAAGGAATATCCCAGACAATGAAGATTGGGAAGTATATAACCAATTATGAAAACCTACATGGCAACTCAGAAGAACTGAATTTCTCGATATGAATTTGCAGCCAATTCATCTCCTACCAAATTATGTTCCAGAACTCAGAAGAATCTCATTTCATACTGGAAACATTTCAGACATGCTTTATGACAGATCGACCAGAGCTGCAACTAATGTTACTTCAGCTTTATGCCACACCTTCAGAGATATAAACTTGATTTGGCAACAGTTTAATAATAATATAGGATTATGTCATCAATATTTTTCACTTGACAAACCCCACTCCTATGCTCTTTGGCTAGATCAAGATCCCACACAAAAGGTCTTCAGAACAGACATGAATTACAATTAATACAAAAAGGCATGGTGGAATTTTCTCCGGAAAGAGAATAGGACTAAAACATATTTCACATTATTGAAATTTAGAAGTGTATATACGAGTATGAGGGGATTATATCATGTTTGGCTATCAGATTGGTGGAGAGACTTCGACATCAACAAAAGTGCAGTGGACCCAACATGCTTAAAGATAGAATGCACAACCAAAGATATTCCACTCAAAGAAATATGCAATCTCTTTGAATCTGACAAAATTACTGATGACATGATCTTGTCAATGTATGAAACTCATCATCTCCAATGGCTTGTAAAAATGAGAATATCTACACAATCATTCCAAGGATGAACCATCATAATACGTAAGTTTTATTCAAAAGCTTGGGAAATTGGTGGAGGCTGTTCCCAACAATATAATATGGGGATGTTTTGTGATCATGACTAATATCTTCTCCATATGATTTTCTTTTCATGCAAATCTTTTAAACTCGGAGCACTTCTTGGATGTTTGGCGCGGTTTGACCCACATTCTAAGGAATCTATTGGAAAGTAAAGCATTTACAGAAAATATTGCCAATCTGTACTAAAAGAGTTTGTCGACCATTCAAGACGATTTTTGCACGTTTCGTCGATCTGAAGTCTAGAGAAAGTCTATAAATAAAGCTCGAGGGCACTCATTTGAGGCATCGAGTCTTAAAGTCTTGGATAGTATTTGTCTTCTAAGCTCCCTCCTGTCCGAGCTCTGACTCTTTCTATCATGAGTTTGATAGTCTGTGTAGGAACTACTCTGCTGGGAGCCTGTGAACTAAAGTGATAGAAATCACAAGTATGTTTGAAGAGGTTTCTAGTAGCACCAGAAGCCGAAGGGTTTCTAGATAATTCCCGAGATCAAGTTATATTCTACTCAGGTCCGAGGTATCCTGAAATGTGATATGGTCGAAAGTTGTGAATTTGAGTTTGTAAGTCTGAAAAGATCTGTAAATCTTTTCTGAAATTAATAGAAATATTTTCGCAATGCGTGTTTATATATTTCCTTCTGAGTAAAAGTTCATTCAAAGTTCACTTGTGGTTCGCTAAGGATTTTGGAGCATTGTTATCCTTTTATTTTTCCCACTAAGACAACAAAGTTGCTCAAGGAGTTTGTTGAAGGAAAGGTGTTGAATATGTTTGAAGTTTCATGTAAGGGTTCGTGTAGAAGTTCATAACCTCAGAAAAAGGTGAAAAGCAAAAAGCAAGCTCCTCAAAAACAGCCAGAGAAAATGGTGGCTCTGACAGAGTCCATATCTCATTCATTGAAGTCGGTTGATCTGGTAGGCCAAAGCAGTATGGGGTTTTGAAGTTACCATGTTTTAAGTTTTTGCACAAAACCTTGAAGTGATAAGTTCAAACTTATAAATTGAAACGGTGTAATATGGTTTCAATCTAAAGTTACAACCTCTCAATTTTAAATTTTTTGAAGACATCTTGTAATGATATAAAATAAAAGATATGTAACAGGGTTGGAATTTCAAAACAAGTTTTGACAATTCCATTATCCCTGAAGGGTGATAAGAATTTTAAGTTTTCTCACATTGACAGTCATAAGAATTTTTAACTGTATTTAACTAGCACAGCCACAAATTCGTGGCTGGTAAATGCCGAAAGGACGGCTTGCAAAACCTGAACCGTCGAGAAAGAGAAACGGCCCAGAGGTGGACGGAAAGAGTCAGAAGGAGTTGGCTGCAGTGTGTCCAGAACGTGGCTGGTGAAGGCCAAAGGTTTAGGTTGGCCTAGAAAATGAAACCCTGTGTCCGGAGTGTCCGGAACTTCGCTGGTGAAGGCCAAAGGTTTAGGTTGGCCTAGAAAATGAAACCCTAATCACTCATACTTGGCAATCAGCTAGCCACCATAGTAAATTTTAAATATGATTAAGTAAAAGTAAAAAAATAAACATGTAAATTGATAGTCTTTATAATAGTGAGGAAGTTAGTGGTTGAAATCACAACCATTAATTTATTGGGACTACTAAGAATATTCCATCAATATTTAATCATGTCCATACAAAACTGATTAAGCACCAAAAACCTATTAAATGTGCCCATGATCAATAAGTGTACACCTTTAGGCATAAATATTTGCCCATAAAATTATCCTTGAACGATTTTCCCCTAAAATTCCATCCTTCCCACTAAAATTCCATCCTTCATCCTCGTTATGTGAGTACACCCTGTTTCAAAATCTCAATCTCAGAACTTAAGTAATAATTTGGAACTGTCTAAACTGAAACGATGTAATATGGTTTGAATAAGAGTCAAAACCTGTCAATTCAAAATTTTAAATCGTAATATGGTTCAATCTATCTAAGTACGCCCGGTCACTTCAAAATTCCAAGCACTTTGAAGTGATAAATTGAAATTATATAAATTGAAATTGAAATTAAACAGTTTGAAAATGTAACATCATTCGATTCATGTAAGTACACTCATCATTTCAAATTTCCAAACGCAAAACTTTGAAGTGATAAATTGGAAGTTTGGAATTATATAGATTGAAAAATGTAACATAACTCAATCTGTGCACAAGTATATTTAGTCGCTTCAAAATTTCAAGTTGAATTTATGAAAGTGTATAATTCTTATTAATTATACTTCACTGTTTGTACCTGGTAAACCTTAAACATCGAACAAACTTTTAAAAACTGTTCAAGTGTTTCAGGATGCGTTGTTGAATGAGACGAAAAATCTATCGAACAAATATCTGTAACCATTCTCACTCACCATCTTCAAGAAATTAACGTGGATTGTGGCGTTGTATACATTTTCAACACGAGTGGATGTTTAATATCTTAGAGCAGGTTCTCATCACTTTAAATATATCAAAGAAAAACTTGTTATGTAACTGTTAAACTTTACATGAATGGCGATGCTGTGAGATGATCAGAGGTTATATAGTATTCGAAACAATGACAGGTTAAGTTAGAATATCTAAACCAGCGTTGGTTTGTTTAAAGAGATGGGATTATTTCTTCAAAAGGTCACTTAAAGCCCATGTAACTTGTTTTCTTAATCCCCTAGTTTTTCCTTTAATGTTTATCTATGTTTTGTCATGGAAGGGGTACATCACACAGATTCTATATACAACCAATTAATTGCAAATAAAATAGTAAGGCATACCCTGCTTTCACTCTAGTCTACTCTCCACTATACTGGAAAGTTATTATGATGTTAAAATTAACAAATCAGCATTCACAAAACAATTTTGTATATTTTATTAATTAATCAAGCACATATTTATTTATATAAGAATTTTTTTTCAATATTACAACAAATTCAAATTTGTGAGTAAATCTATCAACCACACACATAAATAGGATCTCATAGTTAGGATCTCATAGTTGGAGAAGATCTCTAACAACTAACTAGATTTAACAAATCCAAAATAATTTATGTAAGCATTAATTCTAACACCCTATCCTGGATGCTTACATCACAAATCACAAATAACAATATTGAAATTAAATACAAATATTTTTGCAACTTTGATCTCTATCAACATTTCTACCCAGTCTGAAATATTATAGACTATGCTCTTTCTCAATCATCAACTTCAAGCTACCACTTGATCCAATTAATCAAAAATTGCTTCTTACCATCGATGAGTCTTTGTAGAACGCTCTATGAACATACTTTCATGTGTGAAAATACAACTAACTATATATTTCGAGAGTTATATAGGAAACTAGTCTAGACACTGAATGCATCTAACAATAATCATTCAACCATCGATGAGTCTTTGTAGGACGCTCTATGAACATACTTACCATCGATGAGTCTTTGTAGGATGCTCTATGAACATACTTTCATTTGTGAAAATACAACCAACTATATATTTCGAGAGTTATATAGGAAACTAGTCTAGACACTGAATGTATCTAGCAATAATCATACAACTTAATATTTTTTTCACATAGACATAAACAAAAAAATAACATGTAATTGGTGTTCCTGGAGCACCGAAGGCCAACACTAACTACTAGCTTATAATAGACTGTAGACATAATCAAATCAATGATATGTTTTTATGAGATGGAAAAACTCTAGAACTACAAGCCTGAATTATATCACTATGTTCTAATTCTTCATCCTTCTTCATCATATAATTTAAAAAAAATAAATAACATTAATACACATTAACATTGAGCACGAACATTGTCACAAGATGTTTGTTACCACCTACAATTTATCCCCAACTTTCTTTTACAAATAATTTTCACCTTCATGAATATGGCAAGCATTAATAATGGCCATATTTTCCAGCATGTCTCTTCCCACGTGCTCCATGCTATTGACATGTATTTATGTGAAAATAAATTATTAACAAAGTAAAAAAAAAAATTATATACCATTGGTGAAGTACAATTTCTGGGTTGATACTTCTAGTCCTACCATGGTCATTTGCATGAACAAGATATTCAATACACATAGTCAAATCATCACTGCAAATAGAAAAGACAAGCGTAGTCAAATCATCACTACAAATAGAACAACTGACACACGGCTTGAGGCAAATCCGATTTGATGTTTAGTCTTCCTCTGGTGTGGAAGCAGGGATGGAATTTGATGGGTAAATTGTTCGTCGGGTCAAATACTGTTAAAAGTTTCTTCAAATACGGTCAAAAAGTTTGATAGGCAAATTGTCGGACAAATTGTTCGTCAAGTCAAATACAATCAAAAGTTTCGTCAAATAATGTCAAAAGTTTATTGCATTGCAACGGTCAACTATTTTGCTTAAAACAGACAGAACAGATAGTGTAGTAATCTAGACCGTCAAATTTGATGGGCTTTTTCAGTTAGAAATTCCAACCCTGATCGAAAGTTTTCTCTGTCGGGACGGGATGAGTGTGTCGGAATGATAACAGATACTTTGAAAATGATTCAACGATGTGGAGTCGCCTTTTACTTGCAGGAATCGAGAAAGGATTGCGTGAATGGAACCCAACAAATGTTGCTCGTTTTATGCTTCTTGTGCATAACGAGATATGTTGACGTCCACATCGAACGAAGACAACTCCTTGTACACCTTCGCTAATAATGTTGTAATGCCATGATTCAATTGGAAATATTATTGCAAACTCTAGCGCGGTCGTCCCCCTCTCAAAGTAGCAACAACAAAACCCTTCAAGATGGCAACCGCAACATTGTGGCATGCCCACTCCGGTTCCTCTCACAAGCAGTCAGCATTCGTAGTTATGTGAAATATGATCGACAAACATTAACCCTCTCGTGTTGACTCTGCGTTTTGAAAAACAGCTATGGCTCCACCTCTACACAGGTTTAAAAAACYAAACAACTCTCCTTCACGTTATGGGAGAAACACGTAAGCAACAATAACGGTAATGACAGGTTTCAAAAAATAAGCTTGAGAAAATCTCACAAGGGTGGAAGGGTAACGTTCTTCAAGTGGAGTCGTTASGCAAGCGAGGGGTAAAGGCTTTGGGATGGTAGCTTGCTAAAGTGTCRTTAGGGAACGAAGGAGGATTCAAAATCCTCCTCGACAATAGCGCYAAAATGTTATCGCACAAGTTGTAGGTTGGGAAAAGCTCAACCCAAACCACAATATGGAGACAACTAAGAGAACACCTACTCACAGTGACCTTAGATAGATTCTGTCACTTTAGAGGTGAAGTGATCACCTCAAGGGGGGAATCTCGGGTAACCTTAGGGGAAATGATACGGAAAGTGAGATGATGAGATGACCTATAGGTCGAGTTTCTAAGTGGAGGATGGCTTTGATGGCACATCTTGGTTGTCAAGTCTTGGAGTATCTGAAGAAAGTGTTTGTACATGCCCGAGACACAAGAAAAACCAATTGTACGAGATATATGTTAAGTGGACGAGCAAGTTAAGCTTTCTGTCCCTATTTGCAACAATGAACAAAAATATATATCGGCAAGAAAACAAATTACTTACTGCATAAATAACCATCAAAAGCATCAAGTATTTATTGGACAATGAAGCATTGAATATGCAGACTAATTCCCAATACTTTAGCACAATCTTTGATGGTGAATTAGGGATGCAAAAAAGATGTTTTCAGAGATTTTTTCAGAGTAGTCAAATGGCTATAGCAAAGATTTTCTAAAGCAACAACTTTTACCCCAAGGAATTMGCCAAACATTTTCCCAACAGTAGCAATTTTCCGATTATTTCCAACGGTAAAAGAGTAAGAAATTAAGCTTGAAAAAGAGAGTTTGCAGCAACCCTAATGGCTATAGCATAAGTTTGTAACAGAAGCAAGATATCCTATCAAAAYGCCCTAGTGGCTCAAGCAAGCGATTAAGGCAAATAATTGATTCCACTTTGAGCAAATTCAATATCTCGTAAAATCAYGTATTTCAATGTAAGCAATGTATTTCTCCAATGCAATAARAGATTAGTGCCTTGCCAAATGGGTTGTGGAGTCTTCTTGTATTAGGTCAGAAATACTAAATCTCAAGTTGTGTAAGCCATTTTACTCMCTTGAGATAGAAACCCTAACAAGGTAAATTCTAGGAGGGTGTAAACCCTTTTACYCCTCCTAGCAACCTTTTCAATAGCCCTTTCAACAAACAATAATGATARAAATGGGTGGATGTTGTAAATCCTTATACTCCTCCAATGATTTARCCAATAACAAGCATGGAACAAGAAAGAAACCTAACAAAGTGTAGATGTTTCTTACCAATTCCAAGAAATGCCAAGACAAAACCCTAGTTACCAAACAATTTTCATCACCAAAGCAAAGAGAAAGAGCCTCCAAGAGTAGCGCACCACTTCCTTCCATAAGACAAGAGAGAGAATGCATTTTCCCAAATAGGGAAAAAAATTCAGCCAAGTATCCTTCTTCACATGGGAGGGCTATATCAAAATGAGATACAAATGATCTTTGTTTATACAAAATGTCCTAAAACATGTTTATCCACAAAACTTAGGGTAAAACACAAGATAAAGGGTCAACAACCCTTATCTTGCCCCGTTACAATAGTAATATTATTTAATTCCTCTTTTTCACATAAGAGAAACCCTAGAAACATGACATCACCACTCTTTTGGGCAACGTTTGGCACTTTTGGTCAAATCGTTGAGTTGGAGAAGGGAAAGCTAGGTATCCAAAATCCAATAGTCTTCAAACAAATCTTTTTTTTCCATGATCCATGGATCTCTTCCTTCAAAAAGTGCCAAGTGTCTTCATTCACCACCAAACCCTAGCCCTAAGGTGATGTCAATCCTTAAAAGGATGACATTTTGGCCATTTCAAGCAAGTCGTTTGGATTGTAAGGGATGGGTAAGATCCTCCAAGGTGTCCTTTAGGCCTCCAAAGGCATGTTAGCATCATCTGAAGTGTGGGCCCTTCGCATCCAACCTGTGGGATTCAAGACCCATGGAAGCCCAAGCTAGGCTTGTTCTTCCAAAAATGTCCACCAACTAGGTCTTGCAAAGACAAATGGATAAACCCTCCAAGGGTCTCAAGTCAAATGCATCATGATGAGTAAATAAAATCAATAAAAAATCCATCTAAGCAAGCACATACAAACTACATCATCAAAATAAACAAATTCTCAAAGACCCTATGCAATATGCCAAGTTTAGGTATGGGAGGGTTGACAAAGCGACCTATTGGGTGAATCATTCCTCAAGTCTAAGAGTGTTTCCCAATGGGACCTCCTTCTAAGTCATGTGGATGAGGTATCATGGATGGGGGAAAGACTTTTGGGCATGAGTTTCATGACATACAAGGGGTTTCAGTGTCTCATCTATGGGTGCCTTTGTAGAGGGTGTGTTGCACCTTCATTTTCAATGAAACATTTTTCCAAGCCCATTTATTTCCTTTATTCTTTTAAGATGTTTCCAGGTTGAAGCTAAGGTGGGGATTCTACCTAATCATGAAAAATTGTGCCCACCATGACTCTACCCTGGTCACCTCATGATTCCCCAAATTGAAAACATGTGTGGGGCTTCTACCCAAGCATTTAAAACAGTGCCCACACATGCTCCACCATGGTTGGTATTTTGTATTAGTTATTTTTTACGGGTCCCATCAGTTTCTTATGAGAGACATTTCATTTTCCTCGGGATCCCTCGGTGAGCATATAGAAGTTTAATGATTGGATTTTATCTTTTTCCAACTACAAGCCTTTGGGCCTTTAGCCCCTTCTTCCCATGAAATGAGGGTCAACCCCTTCTTGGGTCAATACACCCGAAAATCTCAAAAGATAAGAATATGAGAGAATGAAATGTGGAAAGTGGCAAGTATGGTTGTGAATGGCATGATAACTCATCAAGAGGACCTCCCAGTAGTAGACCTATCCCTAAGGGTGACCCACTTACTAGGGTGCAATGTCAACCACCAAAGTGAAACAGGGAAAAGAGAATAATGTCCAAGCAAACGTTACATAATCAAAAGCAGTAATAGATGCAACAAACTCAAATGCCTCAAATATTGAAATGACACTCACCATAATACCTAACTTGTACCTCATGGAGCAAGACCCAATGTCTTTCGGAAGCCAGCTGATGTGGTGGATACAATCGTGATGAACCTGGAGTTGTGGTGGTGAGGCGGGTCTCTATCTGTGCAAGTGGAAATTGTTGGTCAAGCTGTCTCTTAAAATTCCATGTCTACAACCTGAGGGCCTTGAGGCATCATCTCCTTAGTTATCCCTAGGAGTTGGGGATAACATGTACCACTAGACTTATATAGGTGGCACTAGCATTTTTTAGCACTAGGTATGGGTCTTAGGGCCTTAGACCTAACCAAGGGAAGAAACATGAACATTCATCTCTAAAGGAAACTTCTTGGCCTTGGAAATTTCCAAGAAGTGATCAATATTGAATCATTATATTATTTTTCATCTATCTCACTACTTTTTGGTTGGAAAAATTGGAGGAATCAGCTTGTAGGGCCATTTCTGCGGTTGGTCCAAATTTGGAAATTTAGGTCCAAAAAATAGTCATTAATATTTTGGATCTATTTTGAGGCATCAAATGACCTTTTATTTGGTCCAAACCTTACTCTACAAGAAGACTCTAAATTCTACACTGTGATACCTTTCCAACGACATAGATTGTTCGTCAATCGAAGTTTGTATGAGAAATTTATGCCTCCCGCTAGTTGACCTACCATATTAATCACCATTGTGCAAGTGGATGTTGCACCAACCTCCATTACTTAACATGTGGGGATATATATGTAGTGGATTTTCTAAGAACATTATAGAAGGTCCAAAACCTTATCACAATTTAACGTTGAGGAAGTCAAAAACCTATCCCTAGATGGCTATCGGGATATGTTAAATACCAGGCCATTTAGAGGAGAAGGGGTTCCATTATTTTGCATTGTATCTTGTTCCATAGTTGAGAAAAACATCTAAGAGTGGTATTGTGTGAGAATAACAGAGGAGGAGAAATTTTGTAGCAGTCATACAGTCCACAAGTCAAAGGAAACTCCATAGAGAGTGCCTATTTCTTTGTACTTACATAATATTTTTACCAGAGAAAAGAGAGCACAACAACCTCACCTTCTAGTTTGGTTTTCTCTCATATTGGGTTTGTGAGGTCATATCTTGTGTTTATTT
>JASDQU011102791.1:0-15988 GCA_032191745.1 Picea mariana
ATCAGAAAGATCAAAGATGTCTCTTTGGTATTATGTGTTCATCCTTAGATCCATACAACTTGTAACATCCAAGTCATTGACATGAATGTAAGTAATTATTCAATAATTCTTGGTCGTGATTGGTAAGAAATAATAGGTGGATATATGTCCATGGATGGGACTCATATATCTCTCCCAAAAGAAGGTAAGAACATCATAGTTATTTGTGAATATCACATTTTCCCATACATAGAGAACATTCTACAACCTCATGTCAACTTTGTTGAAGAAGACATTGCTATCTATTCTATCTTCCTTGAGGAAGACAATCTTGTTCCATCATCTATTGATCCAGATGATCATGTATGGCACATGATTTTGATGATGCATGTTTGAATGATGGGAAGGGTGTTGGGATTGTATTGTATTCTCCTTTAGGAAAGATCCATAATTTTTCATATAGACTTGAGTTTGCCCACACCAATAATGTTACAAAATTTGAATCCCTTATACTCGGTATGGATAATACTTTCAATCTAGGATGCAAACATCTCACTGTTTTTGGTGTTTCTGAATTAGCTGCCAACTTAATTAAAAATATTTATAAACCATCAAATAAACTTTTGAAACAATATACACAAGCAGTTTGGCAATTAATTTATATTTTTTTATCTCTCGGTATTTCTTATGTGCACAAAGAACTAAATTCTATGGTTGACATGTTAGTTGTTTATGCAGCCCATCTTGAAAGGTAGTTACTCTCTAAAAGACTTGATTGCACATTCCTCTCTTTATATCATCCACATATACCATATAATGGAGAATCTTGGTAGATTTTTCCTGATGACAAAAGCATATGTGCTTTTCTAAAGAATGAACCTCTAAATAAAAATGAAACCATCCCTTTAGATGAAAATAAATTATGTAAAGGGTTAACTCCTTTAGAAGGATCATTCTCTTCTAATGATGTCAGTAGTAACAAGAAAACATAATCTAAGGATTCTAGAAGAAAGATAGGTGATACCATTCTCGTGAACATTGGGATGGAAGAAGATCCAAAAAATTTAAAATTGGATTCGAGTGTTCAAAAAAATAGAAAAGATAAATTCATGGATTTGTTCCGTGAATTTTGTGATGTCTTTGTCGGGTCTTATTTTGATTTTTGTGGCTTTGATCAAAGTATAATTCATCATGATATTCCAATTAAAGAAAATTATAAGCATGTAAGACAAAGACAAAGACCTATAAATCTTGCGCTTGAAGCTACTATTTTTAAAGAAGTAGAAAAGCTATTAGTTGCCCATATTATTTTTTTGGTAAAATATTTAGAGTGGGTTCCAAATCTTGTCCTTGTTAGGAATAAAAATGGGGATACTATATTATGTGTCAAATTTCGCACCCTTAATAAGGCTATTGTAAAGGATACTTTTCCACTTTCGAATATGGAGTTAATTCTCCAACAAGTTGCATGGTCTAAAATGATGTCACTTCTTGATGGATTTTCAAGTTACAATCAAATACGCTTCAAGAGAGTTGACAAATATAAGAAACCTTCACTATTAATTGGGGCACCTTTGCATATGGACATATGCCTTTTCACATAATTAATGCTAGTGCTACTTTTCAGAGAGCTACGCAAACAACCTTCAATGATCTAATCATAATCATTATTCAAATTTATCTTGATGATTTAACCGTGTATTCAAATATCTAAGAAGATCATTTTGAACATCTTAGATAGGTATTCTTGCGTTGCCCAAAATATGGTATGTCATTGAATCCAACAAATTATATTTTTAGTGTCATGTATGGAAAAATAGTTGGTCATATAGTTTCTGATTCTAGTATCAACATTGATCAAGAAAGAATAGTTGTTATCAAGAATCTCTCCGGTCCTACCTCAAAAAAGTAAATTCAATCTTTTATGGGAAAAATCAATTTTGTAATGGGGTGGCAGGAGCGGGAGGGGTGATCATCTCTCATGAGGAAATCAAGTGCTATCCTTCCATTGGAACCTGGGCATCGCCACAAATAATCAAGATGAAGCCTATGCTCTGTACCAAGGGCTCCATCTCACCAAAAGCAGAAACATACACTCTATTTCAGTGATCGGGGACTCCAAGATAATCATAGGGTATGCTCGCAATGGATCCCACCCCCCAAATTTGCACTTAAGAGTCATCCTACGAAGAATTGCAGCAATGCTCAAGCTCTTCCCCAATATCCATTTTTTTCACGTCCTTAGAAGAAACAATCACCTGGCAGATGCTCAAGCGAATCAGGCAATTGATCTCAAGCAAGGCACGTTAGTCGTTAATGGAATTTCCCACAACATGCCAATCCCATGATACCAAGCACTCAACAAAATGCTCCCCAATACACTTAGCAAACCGACTGGACCACAGTGGTGGTCAGAATTTGGACAACTCATCCTTACGGCTTTAGTGAGATACCCACCCATCCCCCCTCACACCTCAGCACTTGGACGCCACCTCCACCTGTTCCCTCCACACGCCCCCCCCTCCACTTTTCCCCTCCACACGCCCCCTCCCTACACTCATCCCTCCACATGCCCCCTATCTACACTCGTCCCCTCCACACGCCCCCACTTTCGTTTACCTCGCCTTCTTGCCACATGCTCCACCTAAGTCCGCGACCTTCAACCTCCTTTCTTTCCCTCCCCAGGCTTGGGAAGTCTCTTCGGTGTACCTTGGAAAACTCTTGAGCGTGGGAGAGAATTCCAGAGCGAGGAGTTCAGGCACAGGGTGACGTCCAAAATGTACAGGCCATTAATTCCAGGTGAGGTGAAGGATCCTAGCAGCAGAAGTAATCATGGCTCAAACGTATGGCAAATTGTGGCAAAATGGATAAGTTTCGTGAATCAAATGAAGAGCAGTGAAAGCATCATAGCAGGAGCAGTTCATTGGGGAAGCAAGCACATTCCTGTGAAGAACAGAGCAGAGACTCCTCCCCGTAAGCACACTGGTGGTTTCTACAACTGGGGGAAAGCAGGGAATACACCCAAGATGAACAAGCAAATACTAAGAACTGTCTCAGTGGAGGAGCATGAAGAGCTGGTAAGCACTTTCCAAACACTTCAATTACAACTCAGGGCCCGCTCCACACAAGTTCTCTCAATCACAAAGATCACCATCCAGCATAGGAGCGAGCAGCAGCGAAACAAGGACGAATGTGAAGCGTTCAGGCAACAGATAGAGGAGCTCAAATTTACGTCCGGCCCTATGTCACCCATCATGAACACTTCCCTCTCAGATGAATCCTCCTCTCCAGGACCGCATCTTCAATTGCATCTCAACCTACAACCTTCAACAGAGGAAGACCACACTGTATCGGACCAGAACAGAATGTAATTATATGTAATGTTTTTTTGTGCTTTTATTAGGTACTTTCTGCAAGATGTTTACCATCAATACACAAATAGACTTTAGTGTTTTAGTTAGCGCCACCCCCGTTCTCCATTTCCTTCTTGGAGAACACAGGTGGGAGCACTTTGATCTCTGCAATTTTTGTAACCATGACTTTACTCTCTGCCTGCGTTTCCTCGCAACTTTTTAATACATATTTTACCTAGTTTCTATGAAAAAAAAAAAAAAAAGTCAATTTTGTAAGGAGATCCATTCTTATTTTCGCTAATATGGTCAAACCTATCTATAATCTTCTAAAGAAAGACCAAGTCTTTTCAAGGACTCCAAATGTCGAAAAATATTTTTTTGATATAAAAGATGCTATAATTTCTTCTCTTGTCTTGGCTAAACCTGATTTTTCAAAAAAAATTATCACTTACACAAATGCCACTGAAGAAGGTATTTTTGTAATTCTTCTTTATAAAGATGACGAAAACGCATAACATCAAGTAGCTTTTATGAGTCAAAGTCTATCAAATTATGAGTTTAAATATACATTAATTGAGAAGCATGTGTTTTCTCTCGCAAAAGCTATTGAAAAGTTTCAACACTTCATTCTTAGTAAGCATACCAAAGTTAAAGTCCCTTTTCCTGCTGCTTATCTACTTATGGGCAGTCTAAGAGCCCAACTGAACCATTACGGGAGTACAATAACATTGTGTATAAAGATGGTGAGACTATCAAGTCTTTCAAATTACGTTTCACCAAGTTATATAACCAAATTTCTGAACTTATTCGCCCTCGGAACCAAGCCGCTTTTATGCATTACTATAATGCTCTACCTTCCCCCTACCGTCACAGGCTTGAAGAAAAATCTATCGACAATATTGGTTCCACTCAGCATACTTGTCTAGAGTATGAAGAACATCTTAAAATAACATGTCTTCCCAAGGGAGATTCAGTTAAACAAACGAACATGTCCGCCCTCTTACAACTTTTACCAGACATGAATAATTGAATGATATCGTATGAGATAAAGGGAAATGTCCCTTCACTTACCCCTGGGGCCTCATCTTCTTCTTCACCACCCTTTAGGAATCTTAATGAAAGCAACTTTTGGCCTAAAGCCATCATGCCTCACAGTTGGTGTAATTTTTGCGAGGAACACCATGAGGAAAGTAATTGTGAGGTAAAGAAGAGTGTCAGAGATAAATATTTGGAAAAAGGCCCGAGACTACTATTGTTGTTCTAGATTTTACAGAACAAGAGTATGTCATGATCATAAACACTAGGAATAAATCCTATGCTTCAAAAGGAAAATATGATCCCCCTTGTACCTCTTCTAGACCAAGCTCATCTTCACCAGTTGCTACTGTACAAGTTACTAAAACTCCTGACAGTCAAGAAACTAATTATTCTAAATCAATTGGATAATATTAAAGACGATGCTACTCTTCTAGACATGGTTGTCATCCCTGAGCAACAAAAGCATCTAAAAAATTTCATGGAAGGAAAAACTTTCGTCGTAGTCAATCTCTCTGAAGAGGTAGACGAAGAGGACTCAACTATAAATAAAGTAGGTGTACATAATTTTAGACACCCTGTAAAAAAAAACCCATTTTTCATTTCTGTAAATATTATGGACAAAATAGCCCATTGTTGTCTGATTGACAGCAGTTCGGGCCCAAGCGCAATGTCGAAAATTATTATGGAAGAGCTAGTCTTGTCTTGTACAAATGAAAACGCCAGAAGCATGCTCTCTTATAATAGTTTACAACAATCAACCATAGATGAGATCAAGGACATTACCTTGGTTTTGTGCACGCATCCTGAAATAAGGACAACCCTTAATATTCAGGTAATTCACAGGCCAGTGAGTAATTATTCAATCATATTAGGAAGATACTGGAAGGCCTTGAAAAGTGGATACCTCTCACTCGACAGGACACACTTATCCATTCCTCAGAATGAGAAGATCATCATATTCATAAGGGAGGGAAGAATTTCACCTTATATAGAAAGCATCCCACAACCTAATGTAAATTATATCGAGGACCTAGGAGTGTATTCCATCTTTGCAAATGAGGGCAACACTACCTTGGAACAAATCGACCTAGAGGATAGGATGTGGCATATGCACTTTGATGGTTCATGCTCCAATGAAGGAAATGTCCACCCAGAAGGTTTGTGAAATGTCCCTTTGACTCATCATAGCCCTTGCCATCTGTTGAATTGATCTATTTTGGCGTTCTACAACTCCATTTTGTTGAGGAGTACCTGGAATAGTATATTCTCTTTTAATTCCATGTCTATCACAGAATTCTTTGAAATCTCTTGACATAAATTCTCCTCCCCTGTCTGAGCAAATTGACTTTAACTTCCTTCCTGTCTGATTCTCAACTAATGCCTTAAACTTTTTTTACTTCTCAAACGCATCAGATTTTTCTCTCAGAAAGGCAACCCGCGTAAGTCTGGAGAAGTCAACAATGACTAGCATAAAGTAACGTTCTCCTCTAGTTCCTTCCTTTCACGATGGTCCACACATATCCATATGAACAATTTGAAGTGGTTTTTATGAAGATGTGAAACTCTTCGATTTGAATTGAGCACTAGTCAGCTTCTCCATTTGACAGGATTCACATACAGAGTTATTAGGCTTAGATATTCTTGGAAGGTCTTTCATAGCGCCTTCATTATTCAGTTTGAAAATATGATCAAAATTCAGGTGTCCAAGCCTTTTATGCCATAACCAACTTTCATCAAGTTTTCTTAAATGACATTTCTCCTCATCTTCCTTCAAAACATATACATTGTTTTCAGTTCTAACCCCTTTTGCAATCAGCTCTCCTGTGTTTACTGTCTTCATTTTACAATTCTTGGCAGTGAAAGTGACTTCACATCCTCTGTCACATATATGACTGACACTAAGAAGATTATGATTTAAACCATCAAAAAATAATACATCTTGAGCTTTTCTTCTTCCATTACTTAAGCTTACTAGACCTTTACCTCTCATCTTCCCTAGAGCTTCATTTCCAAAGGTCACATTCCCTGATTTATTTTCTTTGAGTATTAGGAACTTACTTTTGTCACCTGTCATATGACTAGAGCATCCCTTTTCAATATACCAGGTGTCTTTTTTTTTTTGAGCTAACAACACTAATCCACACTTGTTATCTTCATTCTTCCTCCAAACCTTGACGTTTTCAGCTCTATGATTTGAATCTGAATTATATTTTTTTAAGAGATAGTCTGCAGCTTTATGTTCATAACTATGGCAGATGTAACATTCTGGTTCATTGAATAAAGGATCATAACGATTGTTATGTGTAATCTGCATCCTTTTCCCAACCATCACATGATTTGCAGTCTGTGGTTGTTTGTTACTTGGCTGTCTCATTCTTTGTTGTGGCAGATATTTATTCCTTGGTTGTCTTGATTGCTCATGTCTAAATCTTAAAGAACAATTTACAACTTTTTGGCCAAAGTTAGAGTAGTAAAAACAATATCCATAGAAAAAATCTTTGTACCTTGAAAATGGCTCTCTTCTTTGAGCAAGTCGATTTATTCCATGCTGATGATTTCCTTGAGCAGAGGGTGTATTATTTCTTTGTTCTACATATTCAGTTCTGGTATCTTTTCCTTCACTCCTCCTTGGTGGCAGATTCTCTTCCTTTGTTTCTGCAGGTTTGTTGTTGTCAATGGTTGTAGATTTGATAAATTTGATGAATTATTTGTTGCTTGGTTGACCACTACTTGATCCCTCTTCATAACCCAAACCAGTTTTCAACTTTGAATTCCTTTGTTGAATCAGAGTGGAGGCTAATCCTTCTGAGGCTTTAATACTTGTCAGATTCTGATGATATAACACCTGAATTTTCTCTAGATCTTTTCTGACAGTCACTACTTCAGCTTCCAATTTTTCACCTTTTGTTTCGGATTCCTTCAATTGTTGTTTGAGGATGTCTTCAATCTTATTAGATTCTTCTAACTTAACCTTCAACAGAGCAATTTCTTCAGATGGTTCATTGCATGTTTTCTCATACCTGAGCAGTAACTGTTTTTGTTTTCTTTTCATTTCTCTGAGTCTATCAATCTCTTCCATGGCACTGACAAGTTCTCCTTCAAGATCTACTACTACTTCACAATCAATGAACTCACTTCTCGTATCTTTAGTGTTTATCTCTTCTAAAGGTATTAGCATGATATCATTTATTTTATCTTCAATAGAAGAGTCACTACTTTCATCATCTGAGGGATCATCATCATTGTTTACACAAAGGCTTTTCTTCTTAAAATTATTCTCTTTATAGACCTTCTTGTGTTTGTGCTTCTCTTCATCGTCATATTTCTGATCCTTTCTTTTGTGAGGACACTTAGATGCAAAATGACCTATCTTACCACAGTTGAAACATTTGAAGGGCAGTTTACCTTTGTATTTGCCTGATCCTTTCTTCAGTCTTCTCACAAAGTTTTCTTCAATCTCATCTATATTGGAGTCTGTGTTTTTCTCTACTTTAAAAGATGCCTCTCTTGTAGTGGATTTTCCTTTGGTGATTCTCATTTCATAAGAAGTTAGGGTTCCAAGAAGTTGATCTAGTGTCAACGTTTTGAGATCATTTATTTCCTCTGTAACAGAGACCTTTGAGTTAAATCTATCAGGAAGAGATCTTAATGTTTTCTAGACTAGAAAATATTCATCTATCGCTTCACCTAGGCCTTTCATAGTGTTGAAAAGTTCTTCTATATGTGAGAAGTACTGACTGATAGTTTCATCTTCATCCATCTTTAACTCCTCAAATTTTAGGCGGTGAGTCTGAAGTTTTGCGTCTTTCACCTTTTCATTACCTTCATAACTACTTATCATCTTGTCCCACATAACTTTTGCTGAATCACAGTGCATGAATTTGACAAACTCAGCTTCAGCAAGTCCACTGAGGATGGCATTCATTGATTTTGCATTAAATCTAAACTCCAGCTTATCATCTTTTGAGGCCAAGACTACAGGCTTCACATATCCTGTTTCAACAACATCCCAAACATCAGCACCCAAAGACATTAAATGTGTTCTCATTCTTATTTTCCAGAAGGCAAAGTTTGTTCCATCAAACATAGGGGGTCTATTAGTTGAACTTCCATCATGACTAGTCATCTTCAAGCTTATGGATCTACCTTTGATTAAAGGCACCAACTCTAATACCAATTGTTGGAAATATAACTGAGAGGGGGGGTTAATCAATTATGTATATAAGCTTGAAAATTTTATTTTATTTTTTGATTTGTTCTAGATTATTGTTTAATGTGTTGTTGATAACTTAACATGCATAGATATACAATATTTGATCAATCACACAGAATACACAAAGACACTGATTTTCATGAGGAAACCCATAAGGGTGAAAACCTCTTCTTCTTAAGATGTCAATCAAGCTCCAACTTCCATGTACATCACAGTCTTTGAGCTCCAACTCAAATATGAGGCTACAACCTCTGATATCAAGCTACAACTTGCAAAGAGCACCAACTATATGGAAGCACCAACTCCCAGGTTTCTCTAGCACCAACTCCCATAATATCTTCTAACACCAACTAGAACTTAGAGGACTGCAATCCTCCCTAGCACCACCGTACCACCCTAAATGAATCTTACAAAACTTTACTTACTTTCTGTCTCTGAGATGGTCTGTTACAACTCCATGTCTCCTATGCCTTCTTTAGCTTCTAAACTCTATTCTGCTTCTGCATCGTTCAACTTCTATGCTCTTCTCTTTTTCCTCCTGCGCTCAACACTCTCGATGTTCAACTTCTCTTCTGCCTTTTATACTTTGTGTTGCATCTACATATTGTTTTCTGCGCCACAGATCTCCCCTTCAGATTATGCACTGCGTCTCATCCTGCCCACATGCATCACCATCGAAAAATCACGTTCTCTTTTCTGTTCTGAGTCTCTTTCTCACATCAAGTCCTTTGCCCGATCATCATACAAACTCTTCATCTTCCCTGGTGGTTATTCTAATTTTGTTCATCATTAGTGGGCATTATCCTGAGATTCTTTGGCTTCTCTAGCAGTCGTAACTCTTCGTATTCTCTGGTAGTTATAGTCAGTCCTTTTTTTCTTCTAATCCCCTTCCTTCACGTGACCACCATCGATGACCAAACACCTATTCAAAAGGCGCTTCCCGATCTTAGTCTAGTGAGCGCTAGCTCTGTTTCTCGATATGACCTTGGGCGAAGATCTCATGTGACTATGCGATTGCAGGCGTGTCCAAAGGTGGTTTGAGGGAAACCCGCTTTTTGCCCCACAATTCACTACAGAGCTCCATGTGTCCTTTCTCCAAAATCGTGGTTTCGATTGTGGCCCACCTTCAACATTGAAAGTTCACGCACCTTCAATCCATGCAATGAGACAGGACCGTTGATCTCACGATCTTGACGGTGCTCCTGAACTAAGGGATCAAATCTAACCTTCTTAAATCAACGACTGTGATTGATTCCGGCCTTTCGGTCTTCGGGAGTTTCAACTCTCAAATCTCACTTTTCCCATATGAAAAACTTCCAGAGTGGAAGATCTATTAACACTTGTCTCCCTAAATCTACGGTCAAGATCTCCTCCGCAAGTCCAGCCTTCAGGACTTTCAATTCTCAAACTCTCGTTTCTTTCATACAACAATCTTCCAGAGTTGGTGATCTGCAAACACCTGTCCTCCTTAATCGACAAATCTGCCTTTACTTCAGAGATTTTACCTATCAACTAGATCAACGGTCATGTTTCCCCTTTCTCGATCAACGATTGAGATCTGCTTCGCTACTCCGGGCTTCAGAGATTTCAATTCTCAACCTTCACACTCTCGCAGAATGATTTTAGCCAGAGTCCATAGATTCCTGCCACGTGTCCTGCTCAAACCAACGATCCTCGTTTACTTCAGGACTTCGGCCTTCAGGAGATTCAACTCCTCTACACTTTCTTTCTCCCAGAGCGTTTCACGCGGAGTACACGATTTGTTGACGTGTGTCCTCCTGCAGATCGACGGTCCTCAGCTCCTTCGACTCTTCAGGACTTTAGGATGATCGTTGCTTCATTCTCCTCCGGAGTGGTCACCTACTGAATAAGTCATAGGCGGTGGAGACTGCTTGTTGTCGGTTAACACTTCCACTTACTCTGTCCTTCCACTAAATTAGATCAACGATTGAGAATGCACCTGGAGTGATCTTCAGATTGGACGGCTGAGAGCGACTTCAGACCTTCGTCCTTCGGGACTTTTGACATTTGTTGGTGATGAACCTTCTGAAGTAAATCTCTCGGAGTGACGTAGTTTTCTTATGTCACTTGTTGACATGGCATGAGCCAATTTCCTCTTGACATTTTTCATCATCTGATTATGCCATGTGTACTTGTTGACGTGGTCGTCCACATGTCCTTGCTGACGTGGTCTTCCAAATTTCCTTGCTGACGTGGTCTGCCACATGTCCTTGCTGAGGTGGTCTGCTGACATGGGTGAGACGTGTAGGCAGTGTAGTGGAGGTGGAGGCAAAGCCCAGTATTGGAGTGTGATGTGTAGCAGGTAGTGGAGTGTGACGCCAGAGTGCAGAGGTGGTATGTATGAGTGGTTTGGTGGTTTTCTCAGAGGGGGGTTTAGGCGGTAAGTGGTAATGAGCGAGGGGGGTCCGAGTTGACAGGAAGGTGACACGTATGAGGGTCCCACATGGGATATACCACCAACTCGAACTAGCCCCCATGGTCAAAGGCAGAAAGTTCATGGAGGTCCGATATGCCCTGTCGACCGTAGATCTGAGTGCTCGATTATCGACTGCTAAGATTAGCACACCCTCTAAATTATCCTTTCCTTCCAATTATTTCTATCCGATGGCTGACGAAAATTTGGGTGATCGAGATCTCAACCCTTGCTTATCCCTTCCTTCCACTTAAATCAATCTGACGACTGTCGGAAATTCGAATGATCGAATTCTCAATCATTTTGCCCCGCTTATCCTATCATTCATTAATTCAATCCGACAATTGTTGGTCCTCTGGATCGGTGATCCAACAACCAATATCGCTCTTTCTGTTGAGCTTCTGATCTCTCCAACTTAGAATGCTTTCTAAGTGTTCATGTGTCTCTACCTTTGCTCCTCCTGTGAGTTCGTCTCTTGGACCTCATCTGAAAGCCGCTATCTCTTCTGAGCTTTCTTAAGGTTTGGTTCGCTGTTGTTCTTGCCATCAATGACAAGCACATTCTTCCTGTAAACATGCCAACAATTATTACTTCCCTAAAATAAAATTAGTTAAGTTTAATTAACTTAACTAAAAGAAGTAGTTGAACTACTTCAAGTGATTTGGAATGCATAGAAGCCAAATGGGAAGGAAGAACAAGAGGAGAATAAAAGGAGAAAGCAATAATAAGGTTTGTTCTTTTGTTTTCATGAGATATTTCAGTTTTCATTCATTCTTGAGTTCATTAAAGGCCTAATTCTCTTTTTGACAGCAGGGTCCTATTGTAGACAACAAGATTCAAAGTTGATCCATATCATTCAGATGCTTGTTTCAGATGTGTTGATCTATCTTTGATAGTCTGTGTATACTTGTCTGTTTATGGATTAAGTTTCATAACTAATAAAAGATATTGTGCAGAGTCAAATTGGCAGCAGTCTGTGGCAAGTTGATCTAGATTTTAAAGTTCAGTTTTTATTTCTTGTGAGAGTCCTTTTGTATGGTTTTCATCGGGGGTATCTAAATTAGACTTTGCTCCATGCCCTCACATGGATTTTGTAAAGAGAAATATACTTTGATTTCTTGGAATGAAATAAAGTGATCGCTATTCTGTCTCATTTGTGTGTATCTGTGACTTGGTTTCTTTTTCTTTTGATCTCCACATTTACTTTCTGTAATCTTTATATTTTCAGAAAATTATTTGAAAATTTCATATTTTGCAACAATCTTTTCATTTAAAAAATCAGCCTAAGCCCTTGTAATTAATACTTGTGGATTGGGAAATACTTTTTGAGGCTATAAAACATAAGGTGATATTCCCGACTATCTTGCCTTAGCCAGGCGGGATTTGAAAATGCTTGAGTAAGATAAATCATATCTTTTCCTCAACAATGTGTTTATCCTAATTGCTATAGATTATTTTATGAAGTGGACTGAAGCAATTTCTCTCAAACATGCCAAAGATGAACAAGTGATCTCATTTCTTGAAACAAATATCTTATATTGATTTGGTCTTCCAATTCAAATCATTTATGATAATGGACCAACTTTAATGTTTGGGAAGTTGAATAAATTCCTCAATGAATTTGGTGTGAAACATTTCACTTCATTGACCTATATACCCCCAGGGAAATGGGCAAGATGAGTCAACAAATAAAAATATGGTTAAAATATTGAAGAAGATCATTGGCGATAAACCTCACCAGTGGCACACCTTATTGACATATGCCTTATGGGTAGATTGTACAACCACTAAGACACGCACATGTCATACCCCATTTCAATTGTTATATGGTCAATAAGTCGCCATGCATGTTGAACTTGAACTTACTACTCTCAAATTAGCCTTGTAGGTTGAAGAGATAAATTCTAGAGATATCCCTCAGAGATCAATGCTTTGTTGGATTTAGAAGAATAAAGGAGTTGTGCTCTTACTAATTTAAAGAAAACACAACAATATGTTAAAAAATATTTCGACAAAAAAGGTAAATCAACTACTTTTGCAATGGGTGAAAAGGTGATTTTATGGGATTATGATCATGTAGATAAAGGGAAACACTTGAAGTTTAAGAAATTATGKCTCTATCCATACGTAATYGCCTATGTCGTTGGAAACAACTCTTACTTGCTCAAAGTCGAAGATGGCAGGTTATTCTCATATATTTCCAATGGTTCACATCTAAAACATTATGTTGAACCAAATAARAACTAATTAATAAAATATGAAGTGTTTTTTGTATATGTTTTCAATTTAGTTGTTGCTTCATGCTTTTCTTATTTTGTTTTATTTTGGGGTTTTCTTTTTAATTTTGCCTRAATTTCATTTTTGAAAGTGTTTTTTTTAGGCATCTSGATCAATCAAGTTACATTATTGTTCATTAGTTTTGCAAAAAATTTGCTAATTTTACCYGAGTGTATGTAGAATGAAAACAACAAAGATAAATAAGTTAGCATTTCTTATGTTCGCAATGAAATTTGTTGAGTACTTATCAAATTGGCTAAGCTACCTTACTACAACTTGATTGATACAGTTCTTCCCCATTTTATTCTTTCCCTTGATCCCCTTCCATGAGTGGGTTTCTTTTAGCATACATTAAATTCTTAATCTAAGATTTTGCTTGAAATACCATTCCTGGAAAGAACGTACAATCAACAAACCTAAATGACCAAATATTCTTGATAATGAAACCATATATTCTGAGTTCTAATCTATAAAGATTAGACTACCCTGTGGATTCACCATGTGTTGAATCCTACTTTGTCCACCTATCTAAGAGTTCGCAAAGGGTTGCAAAACTTTTGATTAAAACATTTCAAAAACTATAGTAGGTGGGGTCCCTAGTGAAAGCACTAAAATTATACGGTTATGTTGCATTTTTGTATGGCATATACCTTCTCAACATTGTGACAATTTTTTTTATCTATCGTGACATGATTTCAGTGTTGAGTTGTTTCCTTGTGCATGGCATCAAAGAAGTCTCATTTTTAAAGGTTCATTGAAATACTCGTTTATTGCATTGCTAATGGTTAGCAATATATCATTGGGCATTTTATTATTATTATTATGGCACAAAAGTGGTTTGGTATAACATATATGATGATATGTTTTTAGCATGTCTCACCTCTGGATGGCATTAAATATTACATGTAGAATCATTATAGCACATGTATTAATATGACAAAGGTTATCTAAGGACATGCATACAAAAATATATATGGCGCATTTCACCTATTACATTGGCATGAAGACTCCCAAAGGCATACCGAATAAAATGGATAGGGTGATGTATTAGTTTATATGGCATAAAAGGTTGATACTTTTGGTTTAAAAGTTTGTTGCGCACTTCACTTATCACCTTTGTATTATATGGTTTTATTTGTTGGAAAATATTATTATGGCCTAATGCATATTTGATGCAGATTGACAATAGTTTGGTTTCAACATAATATTTGGTTTCAACATAACAAAGGTGATAAAAGTGATAAATGTTATGACCTTGCACATACAAAACTTTGGTTGAATGTTGAGGTTGGCGACGTATGGAGGTGAGTTGGCTCCAACGTAAGGCCATGCATTAAAACTGGAATGGATGGGCATTAATGACCGTCAAATTTGTGTCCTATTACTCATCAAATTCGTTAGGGTTACCTCCTTTATTCATTTGAGTACTTGAAGATTTCGAAGGGAGATTTATCGTTGCGTTGGGCTTCTGCTAATTGTTACCTGTTCGTTTCACAACCAACTTGAGCCTGAGACCAATATAAAGAGCAAATTGTGGACATGGTAAGTACCCATGCGGTTCTTGAACACTACTGCAACTTCGTTTTGTTGCTAAATGTTTTAACAAGGCTCAAAGTAGTTGGTCGCTTAGTATGGAATTTTTCTTATTTTCTTTCCCTCTTAGATTGGAAGACTTCTTTGCTCTGTGAGTTAAATGAACATAATATCAGTATGGGTTTTTGTTGGTGTATAAAATCTGGGTTTAAAATTCCCATTTCGAAAAGTTCTTGGAGTGGCCAGTTTTACTTTTTGTTTTCATTCTTCCATATTATCATTTTTCATCCTCTGTCACTCCATTGGTTCTGCATACTCTATTCTAACAAATTACAGTCTTAAATGTATCATTGTATGATTGATTATAATGAAACATTTTGGGTTTTTAAGCTTGTTACAAGAATATTTTTAAATGACGATGCACACATAACTTGTAGTAATCCAGATTGGTCTTGCATTTTGAATAATATTTAGTATTTCTTTTAGAGGATGATATAAGGTTCAACCTGCATATGTATCAAAATTTTGTTTATAATAATATGAGAATGTCAAACCCTTGCTCTTAGAAATAAGACTCTGTGACAAATGATGGTTGAGCCAAAGCTTTGAATGGTAATTTGTATGAAAGGTATCCTATGAATTATTTTGATAGGTTACAAAAAATAAATGGTTGTAGCATTAATTCAAAAGTCAAATGAGGTTATACCAACATCCTTTGATATAATTGTGACCACGGTTTGGTTCAAAATATGATCAAAGTTTAAAAACAGAAGGGTACATTTAACCCCAGTTTCATGTTTAATTATTAAAATTAATTTATGACTTTGACACATGGTTTGATTCCAACATGCATGCTACATGTCATCCTCCATATTATCATTTTTCATTGTTTCCATTACTTGGTATATTCTGTGTTTTTATGAAAAGAATTGGCCCATAATTTATCATAATGATGTTTATGCATGCAATTGTTGCATAAATAAATAGAGAGCCATTTTCAATCATTCATACTTTCATTTTCTACTCCTTATCCATATGGTCCCTGTTATCCTTAAAAGAATAATGAAGTATTTTGGCATGAGATTAATTACAATGTGACTTTCATGATGAAATTTTGAAAGGAATTTTGAGTGAAAAATAAGAAGAGAATGTTATGATGAG
>JASDQU011102793.1:936-11367 GCA_032191745.1 Picea mariana
ATATGTCAACTAGAAGCCCCAAAAGGTCAAAGTAGTCAAAGTGGTTTAAGAGATTTTAAAAGGTAAATAATAAAGTGAAGTAAAGATTGTATTAAAATTCAAAGTGAATACGAAATAAATTATTTCAATAATAAATTTAATGGAGAAATTAAAAGTGGGTTAACCCTAAAATAAAGAAAGTGGGGCCAAGTGACCTAGAAGATGTTTTTAAGGAAACTACTTGGAGAGTATAAATAAGAGGAAAGGCTCTCTCATTTAAGACACACTTGAACATATTGAATACCTATAGGTGTCCGAGGTAACCAAAGGATATCTAAGCTGAAATTCTGGGGAAATTGAAGAAAAGAAGGCTGAAATGCAAGGAAGGATAAATTCTTTTGATGGTGCTTTCTAAGGTATGTTATTTACAGGTTATCTCACCATTTTCGCTATAACTTTTTTTTCTATAATGATTCATATCATGAAATTTCTATTCCATTGAGAAAACATATCCAAGTATCTGTGGTAAAAAATTCATCTTGTGGGTCATTGTATTTTGGGAGTTACACTCCGTGGAAAAAAGGGTTTTTGGCTAGTCCTCAAACTAGTCAAAAACAAGTGTTTCGAGTAAAAACATCATAACTTTTTTATAACAGATCCAAATTCCATGATACCAAATGTGTTGGTTAGGGTACAAACTGTAGTATGCTGTGTAATAGTTTTAGATCATTTCAACAAATATTCCATGCGGTTCATGCTCTACAAGGTCACTCTCTAAATTAAGACAAAATTCAACAAGGTATGCCATTTTTGCTATAAATCCTTTTATGAGAGGTTCCAAGTAGTGACACTTGGATGAGTTGCATAAAACACACCGAATAACATTGTGTATCAGTTTTAGATTTTTATACATTACAGGTACAAAGTTATGATTACTTCAAGTTAGGGTTGTTTACTAATCCAAAACTAGGCATGTGAGACTAAAGAAAAGTTTGATGAAAATGCTAGTCTCTTGTTATTAAAGTTAAGGAAGGTTTGCAGGAAAGTGATCATATACACCAGGTCTATTACAGAGTTAAAAATCAGATTTGGATGATGAAATTGATGAGGGCTTTTGGTTGAGGTACATGTTGAGTACATGGTTGAGACAAGTAGTTGATGAGTTGTCACATACATGAGGTGTATAGTTGATGATGTTGGTACATGTCGATGAGTAATAGTTGATGAATAGTTGACACATGATTGATAAATACTTTTTACATGGTTGGATGCACTTGTTTATGGTACAGGTGGATTACAGGTTGTTTGGTACAGGTTGGTGCATGGTTGATGCACTTGTTTATGGTACAGGTTGATTACAGGTTGAGGTACATGGTTGTATGCACTTGTTTATGATACAGTTTGGTTATAGGTTGTTTGGTATAGGTTGGTGCATGTTTGATGCACTTGTTTATGGTACATGTTGATTACAGGTTGAGGTACAGGTTGATGGATGGTTCAGATTTATTGGTACAGGCTTACAATGGTATATCTCATAGTGATAGTGTGACAGTGGTTCCATCATTCTACTTCTACTTCAGGGCAGTTGGACGGGGCAAGGACATGTGGTTGTAGCCACCTTCCGGTTGTAGCCAGAGAACATAGGGGGTTGTAGCCTCCTTCTGGTTGTAGCCAGAGAATTGGGGAGTTGGAGCTTCCCTTAGATTGTAGCTTGATAAACTAGAGGGTTGGAGCCTCTTTTCAGTTGCAGCTGGAAAACAAAGGAAGTTGGTGCTTCCAATGAATGTAATTCTTCAAGACATATAAGAAAAAACATTCAGTGGTTTTCTTTTGATTTGGGTTTCCATGTAAAACATTGGTGTACTGTGTATGTGTGTGATTGTTTATTTCTTACTGCTCATTATTGGATGATAATTCTACATTGATATAACATTTGAAGAAAAATGATTATAATTACGCTATTACCGATTCACCCCCCCTCTCAGTAATCCAACAAAAGTGGCTTCTATCCTATGCATCACTCATCAAGTTGCTCATCTTAAAGTGACAAATCATATATAGTTTTAATTCCTTGTGATTCATCCATTCTCTCAGCCCTGAAAGCTCTTGGAAATGCTTGAGCATATCTCAATTATACAATGATTATTGCAAGAGCCTAAGTAAATATTCAATATCATTAGCTAAACAAACATAGACTTACTTTAACAATGAAAATAAATGAATCCCACAAATATATAACACATAACACATAAAATATCCAATTCCTTAGTGATACGATTCTTTGAATTTATTAATCCTTAATACAATAAGCATTTGAGTGTGGGAATTCTAGAATTTTGGAAATGATTTGGAGTTGGTGGAAACTTTTGTTCTAGCCATAGATAATATTTTTCTGTTGTTTAGTCTACCCCTAAAACCATTGATAAATCAATCCAACACACTTTTGAATCATTAATCTATATAAAAGATGCCCCCCCAATAAGAAGAGTATCATTGACAAACTAGGAATGGTTAATTTTGACTCCTCTTGTAATACTAATTTCTTGAAGGTTGCTTGATATTATTTCATATTCAAGTCTTTGACTTAATAAATCCACCATGGTTATATAAATTAGGGGAGAGGGGGGGATTTTTTTCTTAGTTATCTTTTGCTCTTGAAAAATGTTGTAGGCCTTCCATTCATTGAAGGAGAAATCCAAGGAGAGCTTATATAAGATCTCACCCATAAATCAAAGCATTCATCAAAACCAAATTTACAATGAAATTCAAATAGAAAAGAATGCCTTACCTAGTTAAACTTGTTTGCCATGTCCATATTAATTATCATTCATTTTTCTTTATTTTTCCTATTGGAATAGATTGCGTCCTACAACAAAATTATATTGTCAAGGATTTGTCTTTTCTGCATGAACCCACCCTGGTTGTCAAAGATAATTTTAGGGAGAATATTTTTGAGTTTGTTTTCCAATATTTTAGTCAAGATTTTGTAAGATGGATTGCACAAAGAGATATGATGGAATATCAAGAAGGAGGGATTGACTTCTTTGGGGATTAACTCTAGGAAGGATGAATTTGTGTTTCCCCCAAGCTTATTCCTTTTTTGCGACTAATTTAGCATATACTTCAAATTTGTCATGATAATAGAGCAACATGGATGGAAGAAGTGAATGGAAAATCATCTGACCAGGAGCTTTATTTGGTTCAATGCCCCAAATGGCTCTAATGATATTTGCTTCTTCTACCTACTTAATTAGCAATATATTCTCCTCTACAATGACCAACAGAGGGATATTCTGCAACATTGCTAAGATGGAATCTGGATAGCCTCCTCCTCAACAGTATATAGGGACTCAAAATGAGAGTGCACTACTTCTTTGATGGCTACGAAGTCGCTTAGATGCATTCCATCTTCAAGGTGTATTTATTTTACTGAGTTTTTCCGAAATCTTGCTTTGGCCTATTTGTGAAAGAATGTGGTGTTTTTGTCACTAGATTCAAACCAAAGACTCATAGAATTTAGATGCCACATTTCCTCCTCTTTTATATTTGCATTATGGATTTTTCTACACAAATCTCTTTCCTCCAATAGCATTTTCTTTGTAACCTCTCCATCCTTTATTCTAGCTTGAAGGACTTCAAGATGATTTTGTAGATTTGATTGTTCTTGAGAAAGAGAAATAAATTAAGATTTATCCTAGTATTTTAGAGAAAACTTTACAACTCTCAACTTTGCTTACCATACAAAGGATGAAGATCCTAAGATTGGTCTAATCCATACCTTATAAATAATTTTCATAGCTCTTAGATTGTGGAGTCAAAGAGAGAAAAATATTAAGGGAATGGGGCCAAGATCCTAAGATTGATGAAATATAAGCGAGACGGGCCTATGTTTTGAAACATTGGAAGGAATAATCTTAGAATAAATAAATTGTGGTTTTTGAGAAGGACATCACCATGGATGAAGAATCTATCTAACCTAGTTGCTATGTGACCTAACCTAGTCTCTTGTTGGTCTAGGTGTATTTTCCTTTTATTGGCTTGACATCAACAAGATCCCAATCTAAAATCGGATCCTTCATACTTTCTTTTAAGGATCCATTACTATACTACCTCCTCTCTTTTCTTTATTTGATAACACCACATTCAAATACCCACCACAATACTGTTCCTAATGAAGTTTGAATCTCTTAGTACCTATAAGGTTGCCAACATTCTTCCTTTTCCTTATAACGACCTAGCATATAGACATTAAAAATATGGATTTTCATACMDATGACTTAATGAGTGAGACAMGTMRAAAAYCRATGSYGAGTATWTTGAGAGAAATCCAATTTTAACAATGYATTGTCCCATAGAGCACATATTYCCCTTRAGGCTCCTCTAGCTCTAATTGATACACCTACACTAGTTTTCCATTGTTGTTTCTTGACATCTAGCATACTAGACTCTTCTAGCTTAGTCTCATGGATGAGGATTATGGTTGGATTTTTTAATCTAATCATATCCCTAAGTGCTTCTTCTTTGAACTTATTTCCCATACCTCAATTCCAAGAGACTATCACTATTTCATAAATGGATGTTTAGAACTACCACTTAACTAACCATCCGTTGGCACTTGAGATCCCAGGGTTTTGAGTGAGTGGAATTTTTCTCCCGCCCCTAACGAACTTTTAATAGTGGTTTGGATACCCAAGGTTTTTTCTTTGTTTGCTACTTCTTCCCTTTTATCCTTTGTAGGTTTTCTCCCTACTTTCTTAGGAATTTGATCTTCCTTTATGTCTTCATGCTCAAGCTACCATTGAGATTTCTTTTTGGTTGCTACTCCACTAGATTGTAGATGAAATCTCCAATCTAACTACTTAGAAGCATCACCCCCTTGTGTTACCTCCATTAACATAAAGATAATGATATAATTTAATTTAATTTAAATTGCAAATATATACATTCTCTAAAACCAATTTGAAAAACTCAAACACTTTCCCTTATATACATACATAAAAAAAAAATTTAACTTAAACTTGAATTATTTACATAATAATACCCATTCTCAAATATCAAACCTTAACAATCATATAAATGAAAACCAAAGATACCAAACGACAATGTCATCCTGTTATATTATAAGTGTCAGCTTAAGCGCTGAATGTATGTCTATGAAGTTCAACCGAAACTTGAAACCCGGACAGTCCACATCCCTTTAGGGTAAAGTTAAAGTGTGAAGAAGGTAATAGAAGTAACTCTCCAGATTCGAATCTAAGCTTGAGCTATCAACATTACGCTATTATGGTATTGGAGAATGTTCCGTGTGGGCCTTTCATTTTAAATAGACGTCACTGTCATCTCCATGCTTTTCATTTTAACCTTTGCTAGCCTAGCAATTTGCAATTGTTTGTTAGACGTCACTATCATTTTGATGCTGCGTTGGATTAAAAAAATAAATATATAAAAAAATATACACCGGTTCGATGTAACGTCCCAGTTGGTGGGGAAAGCGGGGAAATGAAATCTTATAAAAATGTGTACAATAAAAATGGGAAATTGAGGTGCAGAACGGATAAAATCTCACGAAAAAGCATATTCAGCGGTTAGGTTTGTTTGAATTGAATTGGAAGGCGCGGCCTGAGAAATACTCAACCTAACCGTTGCTTTTTATCAGACTGCTGTATCATGGATATAAAATGTTCCCATTGCTCTTCGTTTCTGCTCTCTCTCTCCGTCCCGCAGTTTAGTGGTAATGTTGGGTGGAGCGCTCTTGTTAGTTCTTTATTTTGTGTGAGTATGAATGTTTATTTTGGGTGGAGCGCTCTTGTTAGTTTAGTTCTTTATTTTGTGTATTGCTGGCCGTGTATATGTGTGTCTCTGTATGTCTGTATCTCTGTGTGTTTGTTTGTTTTGGGATGGAGGAGAGAGAGCACCAACAATCATACACACATCTGCAGTTGCAGGGGCCATCCAAGCCAAACCTCTTTGATGTTGAAGGTGATTAGATTTTGATTATGTGTAGTCTTTTCTTCTCTGTTTTGATTAGGTTTACGTTTGATGAATTCATTTCTGATTTGCCTATTGATAAAATGGAATGGGATTTTGATGCAATAATTTCCCTGTTTTGATCAGGTTCGTTTGATGCATTAATTTCTAATTTGTCCATTCATGGAATGTGATGGGATTTTGATGCAATAATTTTATGATAGATTGATGCGTGCAGAGATGGAAGAGCAGAGCAGCCGTCCAATCTCTGGATTACCTTTTTACGTAGGTTTCCTTTTTCGTGTAACGCGGCTCTGTTATTGTTTTCTTTGCATTGCCAGATACTATCTCTTTGGTTTTGTTGCCATGTCTCTCTATAGTTCTGGGTTTTTAGGAACAATGCGTAACTCAAATCAAAGTAGTTGAGAGTAGTTTTGTTTTGTTGAATGAATGTTCAGGGCAGCCGCTCTGTCAACGGTACAAGAAGGTATAGCCACTTGCCCTAAAGGCGCATAAGGTACACGTCTCTTTTTTCATTTGTCATATCCTTTATCCTTGAACATGCGATGTACCTGCTTGATGTTTAATCTTAAGACCAAGTTTGTTTTAATGAACCCATGTAATGTACCTGTTGGGCATGCATTTCTTTTTTTAAGGCTCGATAATACATCTCTAACATTATGTGTTTGTATTGCAAATACAATTATGCTTCATTCTTGAGTTTCAGTTTTCCAGAGATGCTTAATAGCAGCATAAAGAAAGCTAAGATGACGTGACCTAAGTGTTTTCGCCTCCACGGAGTAAGGAACGGAACTAACAGATACTAACGTAACCTATTGCCCAGGTTTGGATAATGATATTGGAAGATAGAACTCCGTAAGTAATAGATATTTTAAGAAATATGATATTTCTCTTATTCATTTTTAAAATTACTCTGCTGCCATCAACTCAATAATTAACTTCAGATTATGTTATTTTTTTCTTATGCTAGATGTATTTTATGTTATATTTTTGTTCAATGAAGGCATTCATGTATTGACTGGGTAGACTAGGTTTCAGAAAGGCCTTTCGATAGACTAGGTTTCAGAAAGGCCTTTTTGGTTGGAGGAATTTACATTTTTGGTCGGAGGAATTTACATGCAGCTTTTCCTTCAAAAAGGCCTTTTTCATTTTTAAAATTACTCCGCTGTCCATCAACTCAATAATTAACTTCAGATTATGTTATTTCTTTCTTATGCTAGATGTATTTTATGCTATATGTTTGTTCAAATGAAGGCATTCATGTATTGACTGGGTAGACTAGGTTTCAGAAAGGCCTTTCGATAGACTAGGTTTCAGAAAGGCCTTTTTGGTTGGAGGAATTTACATTTTTCGTCGGAGGAATTTACATGCAGCTTTTCCTTATAAATTACTCTGCTGCCATCAACTCAATCAATAATTAACTTCAGAGTATGTTCGTTCTTTTTTTTTCTTATGATAGATGGCATATTCAACGGTTAGGTTTGTGCTTCTCAATGGAAAATTTGAATGGAATTGGACGACGCAGCCTGAGAAATACTCAACCTAACCGTTGCTTTTTATCAGACTGCTGGACGGCGCAGCCTGAGAAATACTCAACCTAACCGTTGCTTTTTATCAGACTGCTGTATCATGGATATAAAATGTTCCCATTGCTCTCTGTTTCTACTCTCTCTCTCCGTCCCACAGTTTAGTGGTAATGTTGGGTGGAGCGCTCCTGTTAGTTCTTTGTTTTGTGTGAGTATGAATGTTTGTGTAGTGCTGGCGGTGTGTATGTCTGTATATGTGTGTCTCTGTGTGTTTGTGTAGTGCTGGCGGTGTGTATGTCTGTATATGTGTCTCTGTGTGTTTGTTTGTTTTGGGATGGAGGAGAGAGAGCACAGAGACACATATACAGACATACACACCGCCAGCACTACACAAACACACAGTTTAGTGGTAATGTTGGGTGGAGCGCTCCTGTTAGTTCTTTGTTTTGTGTGAGTATGAATGTTTGTGTAGTGCTGGCGGTGTGTATGTCTGTATATGTGTGTCTCTGTGTGTTTGTGTAGTGCTGGCGGTGTGTATGTCTGTATATGTGTCTCTGTGTGTTTGTTTGTTTTGGGATGGAGGAGAGAGAGCACAAACAATCATACACACATCTGCCGTTGCAGGGGCCACGCAAGCCAAGCATAGATGTTGCAGGTGATTAGATTTTGATTCCATGTAGTCTTTTCTTCCCTGTTTTATCAGGTTTACTTTTATGCATTAATTTCTGATTTTCCCATTCATAGAATGGTATGGGATTTTGATGCAATAATTTCCCTGTTTTGATCAGGTTTACCTTTGATGCATTAATTTCTGACATGTCCATTCAGTGAATGGGATGGGATTTTGATGCAATAATTTTCTGATAGGTTGGCGCGTGCAGAGATGGAAGTGAATGGTATGGGATTTTGATGCAATAATTTCCCTGTTTTGATCAGGTTTACCTTTGATGCATTAATTTCTGACATGTCCATTCAGTGAATGGGATGGGATTTTGATGCAATAATTTTCTGATAGGTTGGCGCGTGCAGAGATGGAAGAGAAGAGCAGAGCAGAGCAACCGTCCTTTTACGTCGGTTTCCTTTTTCGTATAATGCCGCTCTGTTATTGTTTTCTTTATATTGCCGGATAATTCCTCTGTGGTTTTGTTGCCGTGTCTCTCTATCATATTTGTTCTGAGTTTTTAGGAAAGATGGTAACTGAAATCAAAGTAGTTGACAGTAGTTTTGTTTTATTGAATGAATGTGTAGGATAGCCGTTCTGTGAACGGTACAAGAAGGTACACATCTCCTTTTCTCTAGAAGTGGTTCATTTATCCTTGAACATGTGATGTACCTTATGTATGTGCTATTTTAAGACTAAGTTTGTTTTAATGAATCCAGGGCGTGCATTGCCTTTTTTAAGACTTGATGATAAGTTTTGAATATTATGTGACTGTATTGCAAATATAATTATGATTCATTAGTGCGCTTCAGATTTTGAGAGATGTTTAATAGCACCATAAAGAAAGCTCGATAGCACAAGGAAAGCTCGATAATACTCTGATATTGTTCTTTTTCATTTTAAAAATTACTCTGCTGCCCATCAACTCAATAATTAACTTAATTAACTTCAGAGTATGTTCTTTTATGTTATATTTTTGTTAAAATGAAGGCATTCATGGATTGACCCGGTAGACTCGGTTTCAGAAAGGCCTTCTTGGTTAGAGAAATTTACATGTAGCTTTCTCTGTTTGGTTGGTTTGCAGGTTACGCACATCAATGGCATGGTGGAGAACGAAAAAGCAATGAAGATTACATCACTTTTTTTTTCATAGGTATTCCAAGTTAAGTGTGATGCGTACACGCCTGAGTTGAATTCATGGAGGCAAGTAGGTACACACTGCCATTTGCTAATGAGATTTATACCAAAGATTACATCAGCTAATCAAAGTATCACATTATTATTTAGAAATCTTTTCGTTAAAAACTGCTTAATGTAAGGATTAGGTTTTATGCCATGGTCTTGAGAACAAATACTCAATGGATGAAAAATGTGCAAATTGGTGAAGGGGGCGTATGAACTATTTGTGCTGGGTAAGGTTGAAGTTGAATATAGGTTTGCCAGTAAAAGGTAGGATTTGGTAGTGAAAGGTACGGCGATTCCTTTGTCAAATCCTTTCTCTCCTTTCTTTTTGTCTGTTAAGAGATCATCAAATGCTATATAAAATTAATTTAGGGAAATGATAAGATTGATTTTTCATTTTACGGAAATTATAAGATTTCTTAGCATTTTGTTTCTCATTTTTTTTTAGTAGTCAACAAAATATAAAATGCTATATTATTTTTGTTTTGTTTATGAAAGATTATAAACAAACAAGATTATAACATTTCTTATTATTATTTATGGAAGATTATAAGATCACGAATCAGTTTGTTTGATTAATTAATTAGTTTGTTTGATTAATTAATGAGATCATGATCTTTTAGTATCATAAGTTTGAATTTTTTTTTAATAATCTTAATATAATTATTTTTTGCAGTGCAAAACTTTATTTTAATATAATTTTAATTTTAGATATAGATTATTTATATATATTAAAATATCATAAAGTTCATTTTACAATAACATAATTTTAATTTTAGATATAGATATGAATCATTTATATATATTAAAATATTATCAAATTTACTTTACAATATAATTTTTTATAATAGTTTGATAAAATTATTATATATAATATGTTTGGAATTATAATAAATGAATAATACTGCAATAAAAATGTAAATCCAAAATTCCAGTGATCTTTTGTTACCTCAATTATTAAAATTAATTTTTTAAAAATAAATTTGTTTCCAAAATCAACAAAACCATAAAATTTAAACAACTACTTAACATTTGTAACATTAGTGATGAACTACTTAACATTTGTGACATCCTTAGCATTGTCACACACACACA
>JASDQU011102793.1:12338-30532 GCA_032191745.1 Picea mariana
TTAGATGCCACATTTCCTCCTCTTTTATATTTGCATTATGGATTTTTCTACACAAATCTCTTTCCTCCAATAGCATTTTCTTTGTAACCTCTCCATCCTTTATTCTAGCTTGAAGGACTTCAAGATGATTTTGTAGATTTGATTGTTCTTGAGAAAGAGAAATAAATTAAGATTTTTCCTAGTATTTTAGAGAAAAATTTACAACTCTCAACTTTGCTTACCATACAAAGGATGAAGATCCTAAGATTGGTCTAATCCATACCTTATAAATAATTTTTATAGCTCTTAGATTGTGGAGTCAAAGAGGGGAAAATATTAAGGGAATGGGGCCAAGATCCTAAGATTGATGAAATATAAGCGAGACAGGCATATGTTTTGAAACATTGGAAGGAATAATCTTAGAATAAATAAATTGTGGTTTTTGAGAAGGACATCACCATGGATGAAGAATCTATATAACCTAGTTGCTATATGACATGACCTAGTCTCTTGTTGGTCTAGGTGTATTTTCCTTTTATTGGCTTGACATCAACAAGATCCCAATCTAAAATCGGATCCTCCATACTTTCTTTTAAGGATCCATTACTATACTACCTCCTCTCTTTTCTTTATTTGATAACACCACATTCAAATACCCACCACAATATTGTTCCTAATGAAGTTTGAATCTCTTAGTACCTATAAGGTTGCCAACATTCTTCCTTTTCCTTATAACGACCTAGCATATAGACATTAAAAATATGGATTTTCATACCGATGACTTAATGAGTGAGACAAGTAAAAAATCAATGCTGAGTATTTTGAGAGAAATCCAATTTTAACAATGCATTGTCCCATAGAGCACATATTCCCCTTGAGGCTCCTCTAGCTCTAATTGATACACCTACACTAGTTTTCCATTGTTGTTTCTTGACATCTAGCATACTAGACTCTTCTAGCTTAGTCTCATGGATGAGGATTATGGTTGGATTTTTTAATCTAATCATATCCCTAAGTGCTTCTTCTTTGAACTTATTTCCCATACCTCTGCGATTCCAAGAGACTATCACTATTTCATAAATGGATGTTTAGAACTACCACTTAACTAACCATCCATTAGCACTTGAGATCCTAGGATTTTGAGTGAGTGAAATTTTTCTCCTGCCCCTAACGAACTTTTAATAGTGGTTTGGATACCCAAGATTTTTTCTTTGTTTGCTACTTCTTCCCTTTTATCCTTTGTAGGTTTTCTCCCTACTTTCTTAGGAATTTGATCTTCCTTTATGTCTTCATGCTCAAGCTACCATTGGATTTCTTTTTGATTGCTACTCCACTAAATTGTAGATGAAATCTCCAATCTGACTACTTAGAAGCATCACCCCCTTGTGTTACCTCCATTAACATAAAGATAATAATATAATATAATTTAATTTAAATTACAAATATATACATTCTCTAAAACCAATTTGAAAAACACACTTTCCCTTATATACATACATAACAAATTTAAACTTAAACTTGGATTATTTACATAATAATACCCATTCTCAAATATCAAACCTTAACAATCATATAAATGAAAACCAAAAATAGCAAACCACAATGTCATCCTGTTATATTATAAGTGTCAGCTTCAGCGCTGAATGTATGTCTATGAAGTTCAACCGAAACTTGAAACCCGGACWGTCCACATCCCTTTAGGGTAAAGTTAAAGTGTGAAGAAGGTAATAGAAGTAACTCTCCAGATTCGAATCTMMGYKTGRGCCTWTCATTTTACTAGAAGTWACKCTCCAGATTCGAATCTCCGTATGGTATTGGAGAATGTTCCGTGTGGGCMTTTCATTTTARWTAGACGTCACTRTCATCTCCATGCTTTTCATTTTAACCTTTGCTAGCCHAGYAATTTGCAATTGTTTGTTAGACGTCACTATCATTTTGATGCTGCGTTGGATTAAAAAAATAAATATATWAAAAAATATACACCGGTTCGATGTAAMGTCCCAGYTGGTGGGGAAAGYGGGSAAATGAAATCTTATAAAAATGTGTACAATAAAAATGGGAAATTCAAACATGGTATATGATATGTAAACAATAAAAATGGGAAATTCAAACATGGTATATGATATGTAAACAAGATAAAAAWTGAGGTGCAGAACGGATAAAATCYCACGAAAAAGCATGGCATATKCAGCGGTTWGGTTTGTTTGAATTGAATTGGAWGGCGCGGCCTGAGAAATACTCAACCTAACCGTTGCTTTTTATCAGACTGCTGTATCATGGATATAAAATGTTCCCATTGCTCTCTGTTTCTGCTCTCTCTCTCCGTCCCGCAGTTTAGTGGTAATGTTGGGTGGAGCGCTCCTGTTAGTTCTTTGTTTTGTGTGAGTATGAATGTTTGTGTATTGCTGGCCGTGTGTATGTATGTATATGTGTGTCTCTGTATGTCTGTATATGGTGTCTCTGTATGTCTGTATATGTGTCTCTGTGTGTTTGTTTGTTTTGGGTTGGAGGAGAGAGAGCACCGACAATCATACACACATCTGCAGTTGCAGGGGCCATCCAAGCCAAACCTCTTCGATGTTGAAGGTGATTAGATTTTGATTATGTGTAGTCTTTTCTTCCCTGTTTTGATGAGGTTTACGTTTGATGAATTCATTTCTGATTTGCCTATTTATAGAATGGAATGGGATTTTGATGCAATAATTTCCCTGTTTTGATCAGGTTCGTTTGATGCATTAATTTCTAATTTGTCCATTCATGGAATGCGATGGGATTTTGATGCAATAATTTCATGATAGATTGGTGCATGCAAAGATGGAAGAGCAGAGCGGGATTTTGATGCAATAATTTCATGATAGATTGGTGCGTGCAGAGATGGAAGAGCAGAGCAGCCGTCCAATCTCCGGATTACCTTTTTACGTAGGTTTCCTTTTTCGTATAACGCGGCTTTGTTATTGTTTTCTTTGCATTGCCAGATACTATCTCTTTGGTTTTGTTGCCATGTCTCTCTGTAGTTCTGGGTTTTTAGGAACAATGCGTAACTGAAATCAAAGTAGTTGAGAGTAGTTTTGTTTTGCTGAATGAATGTTCAGGGCAGCCGCTCTGTCAACGGTACACGAAGGTATAGCCACTTGCCCAAAAGGCGCATAAGGTACACGTCTCCTTTTTCATTTGTCCTATCCTTCATCCTTAACATGCGATGTACCTGCTGGATGTTTAATCTTAAGACCAAGTTTGTTTTAATGAACCCATGTATTGTACCTGTTGGGCATGCATTTCTTTTGTAAGGCTCAATAATACATCTCTAACATTATGTGTTTGTATTGCAAATACAATTATGACTCATTCTTGATTTTCAGTTTTCCAGAGATGCTTAATAGCAGCATAAAGAAAGCTAAGATGACGTGATCTAAGTGTTTTCGCCTCCAAGGAGTAAGGAACGGAACCTATTGCCCAGGTTTGGATAATGATATTGGAAGATAGACCTCCGTGAGGGACAGATATTTTAAGAAATATGATATTTCTCTTATTCATTTTTAAAATTATTCTGCTGCCATCAACTCAATAATTAACTTCAGATTATGTTATTTCTTTCTTATGCTATATGTATTTTATGTCATATTTTTGTTCAAATGAAAGCATTCATGTATTGACTGGGTAGACTAGGTTTCAGAAAGGCCTTTTTCTTATGCTAGATGTATTTTATGCTATATGTTTGTTTGTTCAGATGAAGGCATTCATGTATTGACTGGGTAGACTAGGTTTCAGAAAGGCCTTTCGATAGACTAGGTTTTAGAAAGGCCTTTTTGGTAGGAGGAATTTAATTTTTGGTCGGAGGAATTTACATGCGGCTTTTCCTTATAAATTACTCTGCTGTCATCACCTCAATAATTAACTTCAGAGTATGTTCGTTCGTTCTTTCTTATGATAGATGTATTTTATGTTATATTTTTTTGTTAAAATCAAAGAATTCATGTCTTGACCAGGTAGACTCATTTTCAGAAAAACTTTTTATTTGAGGAATTTGCATGCAGCTTTCCCTTACTATCCTGAAGCAGGTTACACACATAGATGGCATGGAGGAGAACCAAAAAACAATGAAAATTCCATTAGCCCGAATTGAATTCATGGAGGCAGGTATACAACTAATCAGAGCATCACATTATTATTTATAAGTCTCTTCTCTTCGTTAAGAACTGCCTACACATACCAGGTTTACTTAATGTAAGGATTAGGTTTTATGTCAATGTCAGATAGGTAATGAGAACATGCCAATGTCTCATAGGTAATGAGAACAAATACGCACTGGATGAGAATGCTGAAATTGGTGAAGGGGGCGTATGAACTGTTTGTGCTAGGCCACTCTAGGGTTTCCTTAATATAAGGATTAGGTTTTATGCCAATGTCAGATAGGTAATGAGAACATGCCAATGTCTCATAGGTAATGAGAACAAATACGCACTGAATGCGAATGCTCAAATTGGTGAAGGGGGCGTATGAACTGTGCTGGGCAAGGCTGAAGTTGAGCTCCTTGCTATGGAAAAACGTTGTAAAAGGTTTCTCAGTAAGAGGTAGGGTTTTCGAGTAAAAGGTACGGCGAATCCTTTGTCTCCTTTCTTTGTGTCTGTTAAGAGATCATCATATACTATACTAAATATAAGATTTCTTAACATTACAAATCTGTTTGTTTGATTAATTTAGTATCAGAAGTTGAATGTTTTTTTTATAATTTTAATGTAATTGTATTTGTCATTGAAAAGCTCCATTTTAAACATAATTTTAACTTTTCATGTGAATTATTTATATACATTAAAATATTATAAACTTTATTTTACTATATAGATTATTTATATATATTAAAATATTATAAAATTCATTTTACAATATGTAATATTATAAACTTTATTTTACTATATAAATTATTTATATATATTAAAATATTATAAAATTCATTTTGCAATATGTTCCTAGTTTGATTATATATATATATATATATATATATATATATTATTATGATGTTTGGGGTTATAATAAACAAATGATATTAAAAACGTAAATCCAAAATCTTCTTAATTATTAAAATGAGCTTGGAGCACTAAATTGGAGCAATAAATGCCCGCCTTCACCTATAAAATTACTCAAACTGCCCGAGCAGACGAGCCAACTGTCCAATCTACGAATCATCTTGAGACCCCCGTCCATTTATCTACGGTTACTTCAATAATATATGTGCTCGAGTGGGGGAATAAGGTATCGTTGGGATGGAGGAGAGAGAGCACCAACAATCATACACACATCTGCAGTTGCAGGGGCTAGCCAAGCCAAACCTCTTGGATGTTGAAGGTGAGTAGATTTTGATTCTGTGTAGTCTTTTCTTCCCTGTTTTGATTAGGTTTACGTTTAATGCATTTATTTTTTATTTGCCCATTTATAAAATGGAATGGGATTTTGATGCAATAATTTCTTTGTTTTGATTAGGTTTACTTTTGATGCATTAATTTCTGATTTGTCCATTCAGGGAATGTGATGGAATTTCGATGCAATAATTTCATGATAGATTGCTGCATGCAGAGATGGAAGAGCAGAGCAACCGTCCAATCTCCGGATTACCTTTTACATTGGTTTACTTTTTCGTATAACGCGGCTTTGTTATTGTTTTCTTTACATTGCCTCATACTACCTCTTTGGTTTTGTTGCCGTGTCTCTCTATCATATTAGATCGTTCTGGCTTTTTAGGAACAATGGGTAACTGAAATCAAAGTAGTTGAGAGTAGTTTTGTTTTGTTGAATGAATGTTCAGGGCAACCGCTCTGTGACAGAAAGGCGCAGCAGGTACACGTGATAAAATATATATTAATGACTAAGTTTGTTTTAATGAACCCATGTGATGTACCTGCTGGGCGTGCATTTCTTATTTCAATGCTTGGTAATACAATCATGACTCTTTCTTGAGTTTCAGTTTTTCAGAGATGCTTAATAGCAGCATAAAGAAAGGTCAATAATACATTCCTTCATCTTTTTGAAACAATGGTTGGGTTGGTCAACATAAGTGAGATGACGTGACCTAGGTGTTGAAGTAACAAAGACTAATAGAGTTCAGAGAGTTGAGATGACGTGATCTACTTGTTGAAGTAACAAAGACTAACGTAACCTATTGCCCAGGTTTGGATAATGATATTGGAAGATAGACCTCCGTCAATAGATATTTGAAGAAATATGATATATTTTTTTTTCATTTAATTTTTTTTTAAATTATTCTTCTACCCATTAATTCAATAATTAACTTTAGATTATGTTTTTTTTTCTTATGCTAGATATATTTTTTTTAAATGAAAAAACAATGAAAATTATATCACTTTTTTTTTTATAGTTATTTCCCTTAACTGTAATGCGTACAAGCCTTCGTCGACGAATTGAATTCATGGAGACAGGTAGGTACACACTACCATTTGCTAGTGCAATTTATACTAGAGACTACATTCGTTAATCAGAGCATCACATTATTATTTATAAGTCTCTTCCTGAAGAACTGCCTACCCATACCACTCAGGATTAGGTTTTATGCCAATGTCACATAGGTAAGAGAACAAATACACGCAATGGATGAGAATGCGCAAATTGGTGAGCTCCGGCAAAGAGGTTTCCCAATAAGGTAGGGTTTGGGATTATAAGTATTATATATATATAATACTTATATATATATATATATATAATACTTATATATATATATATATATATATATATAAGTATTATAAAATTCATTTTGCAATATGTATATATAATATTATGATGTTTGGGATTATAATAAACAAATGTTATTAAAAATGTAAATCCAAAATCTTCTTAATTATTAAAATGAGCTCTTCTTAATTATTAAAATGAGCTTGTGATGGAATTGAAAATCAACATAACTTAAACTGCCCGACTAGAGGAGCCAACTGTCCAATCTAACGAACCATCTAGAGACACCCGTCCACCTATCTACGGTTATTTCAATAATAAATGTGCCCGAGTGAGGTAACATTTACATGTAGGAATTTACATTTTTGGTCGGAGGAATTTACATAAAAACGGTTAGGTTTGTGCTTCTCAACGGAAAATTTGAATGGAATTGGAAAGCGCGGCCGGAGAAATAATTGGTGGGAAATCAAATCCAAACATTGATTGGGCTTTTTTACATTGGTGAAGATCTCAACTCCCTCGAATTGGGCTCGTGTCTCACCGCAACTCGAATTGTGCCGGCACAGTATACGTGTACAATAAAAATGGGAAATTTGGACATGGTATATGACATGTAAACAGGATAAAAATTGAGGTGGGGAAAGGATAAAATCTCACGAAACAGCATGGCATATTCAACTGTTAAGTTTGTGCTTGTCAACGGAAAATTTGAATGGAATTGGACGGCGCGGCCTGAGAAATACTCAACCTAACCGTTGCTTTTTATCAGACTGCTGTATCATGGATATAAAATGTTCCCATTGCTCTCTGTTTCTGCTCTCTCTCTCCGTCCCGCAGTTTAGTGGTAATGATGGGTGGAGCGCTCCTGTTAGTTCTTTGTTTTGTGTGAGTATGAATGTTTGTGTAGTGCTGGCGGTGTGTATGTCTGTATATGTGTGTCTCTGTGTGTTTGTGTAGTGCTGGCGGTGTGTATGTCTGTATATGTGTGTCTCTGTGTAGTGCTGGTGGTGTGTATGTCTGTATATGTGTGTCTCTGTGTGTTTGTTTGTTTTGGGATGGAGGAGAGAGAGCACCAACCATCATACACACATCTGCCGTTGCAGGGGCCACGCAAGCCAAGCATAGATGTTGAAGGTGATTAGATTTTGATTTTGTGTAGTCTTTTCTTCCCTGTTTTGATCAGGTTTACGTTTATGCATTAATTTCTGATTTTCCCATTCATAGAATGGTATGGGATTTTGATGCAATAATTTCCCTGTTTTGATCAGATTTACCTTTGATGCATTAATTTCTGACATGTCCATTCAGTGAATGGGATGGGATTTTGATGCAATAATTTTCTGATAGGTGATAGGTTGGCGCGTGCAGAGATGGAAGAGCAGAGCAGAGCAACCGTCCTTTTACGTCGGTTTTCTTTATATTGCCGGATACTTCCTCTTTGGTTTTGTTGCCGTGTCTCTCTATCATATTTGTTCTGAGTTTTTAGGAAAGATGGTAACTGAAATCAAAGTAGTTGACAGTAGTTTTGTTTTATTGAATGAATGTGCAGGACAACCATTCTGTGAAAGGTACAAGAAGGTACACATCTCCTTTTCGCTATGAGTGGTTCATTTCTCCTTGAACATGTGATGTACCTGCTGTATGTGGTATTTTAAGACTAAGTTTGTTTTAATGAATCCAGGGCGTGCGTTGTCTTTTTCAAGACTTGATGATTCATTAGTGCGTTTCAGATTTTGAGAGATGCTTAATAGCACCATAAAGAAAGCTCGATAGCACAAGGAAAGTTCGATAATACTCTGATATTGCTCTTTTTCATTTTAAAAATTACTCTGCTGCCCATCAACTCAATAATTAACTTCAGAGTATGTCCTATTATGTTATATTTTTGTTAAAATGAAGGCATTGATGGATTGACCCAGTAGACTCGGTTTCAGAAAGGGCTTCTTGGTTAGAGGAATTTACATGCAGCTTTTCCTGTTTGGTTGGTTTGCAGGTTACGCACATAGATGGCATGGAGGAGAACGGAAAAGCAATGAAGATTACATCACTTTTTTTTCATAGGTATTCCACGTTAAGTGTGATGCGTACACGCCTGAGTTGAATTCATGGAGGCAGGTAGGTACACACTGCCATTTGCTAATGAGATTTATACCAGAGATTAGAGATTACATCAGCTAATCAAAGTATCACATTATTATTTAGAAATCTTTTCGTTAAGAACTACTTAATGTAAGGATTAGGTTTTATGCCAAGGTCCTGAGAACAAATACTCAATGGATGAAAAATGTGCAAATTGGTGAAGAGGGGGGTATGAACTGTTTGTGCTGGGCAAGGCCGAAGTTGAATAAAGGTTTGCCAGTAAAAGGTAGGATTTGGTAGTGAAAGGTACGTCTATTCCTTTGTAAAATCCTTTCTCTCCATTCCTTCTGTCTGTGAAGAGATCATCAAATACTATACAAAATTAATTTAGGCTTCTGTCTGTGAAGAAATCATCAAATACTATACAAAATTAATTTAGGGAGATGTTAAGATTGATTTTTCATTTTAGGGAGATTATAAGATTTCTTAGTCAACAAAATATAAAATGCTATACTATTTTTGTTTTGTTTATGAAAGTTTATAAACAAACAAGATTATAACATTTCTTCTTATTATTTATGGAAGATTATAAGATCACGAGTCAATTTGTTTGATTAATTAATGAGATAATCCAATCTTTTAGTATTATAAGTTTGATTTTTTTTTTAATAATCTTAATATAATTGTTTTTGGTATTGCAAAATTTTATTTTAATATAATTTTAATTTTAGATATAAATTATTTATATATATTAAAATATCATAAAATTCATTTTACAATAATATAATTTTAATTTTAGATATGAATCATTTATATATATTAAAATATTATAAGTTTACTTTGCAATATAATTTTTTATAATAGTTTGATAAAATTATTATATATAATATGTTTGGAATTATAATAAATGAATACTACTGTAATAAAAATGTAAATCCAAAATTTCAGTGATCTTTTGTTACTTCAATTATTAAAATTAACTTTTTAAAAATAAATTTGTTCCCAGAATCAACCTAACCATAAAATTTAAACAACTACTTAACATTTGTAACATTAATGATGAACTACTTAACATTTGTGACATCCTTAGCATTGTCTCATATATATATAACATAAATTTGAACTTTCAATATGATCATTTATATTAGTTTGATTAAATTATTATATATGACATGTTTGGAGTTATAATAAACTAATAATACTGTAATAAAAATGTAAATCCAAAATCCTACTAGTCTTGTATCTCAATTATTAAAAAGTCTGTTACCTCATTATTAAAATTATTTTTTTAGCAATAAATTTGTGTCCAATATTTGTTTGACATTTGTAACATTAATGATCACATCCTTAACACTATTCCTTATAGTATAGTTAATGATTAAATCTTTATAACTTAATTTTGATTTGTTTTTATCAATATTTAAGTTTTTCTTTGTTATCTCAATTATTAAAATTAGCTTTTAGCAATAAATTTGTGTTCAAAATTTGTTTTGAAAAACAAACAAGACCATTACATTTAAACTACTACTCAAAATTTGTTTTGAAAATCAAACAAGGACATAACATTTAAACTACTACTCACCATGTGTAACATTAATGTTCACGTCCTTAACATTGTCCCTTACCCTTAGTATAATTAATCCTTATAATTAATCCCTTATAGTATAGTGAATGATTGGAATCTTTGTAACTTAACTTTGATTTTTTTTATCAGTGTTTAAGTTTTTCTTTAAGCTTGTGTGGCTCTTAGTGAAAAAGAGGTAGGGTGGGTTTGCTAGTGAAAGGTATGAGGATTCCTTCTATTTGTTAATAGATCATAAAATATTAAGCTATTTTTTTTATAATAGATCATAAAATATTAAGCTAATTTTTTAGTTTATGAAGATGATAATATTATTTTTTTAGTTTACCCATATTATAAGATTTCTTAGTATTGAAAATTTGTTTGTCCCTCCATTTCTTATTTTAGGATGAACATATTATAAAATATAAAACTCTATACTCCTTTTTTTTTTTTTTACTTAATATTATAAGATTGTTAATATTAGAAATATGCTTGTTTGATTAATTTATGGAGATCATCATATATCATAATTTTAATCTACATGATAATCTTAATTTATTTGTATTTACATACCAAATATTTATTATTTTAATTTTAAAATAATTTTAATTTATGAAGATTATAAGATTTTTTTATATTAGAAATGGACTTGTTTAATTAATTTATGGAGATCATCATATATTAAATAATTTTAATCTACATAATAATCTTAATCCATTTGTATTTAACATCTCAAATATCTATTATTTTAAAATAACACTGAAAATATTTATTTTTAAAATAATTTTAATTTTAGATAAAAATTATTTATATATATTAAAATTATACAAAGTTAATTTTTCAATAAATATATATAAAATTACAATATATATATTTTTAAGAATAAAGATATTAAATAAACAAATAATGAGATAAATATATTAAATAAACAAATAATTAACATTATATTGTAAATCGGAAATTCCAATCGTCTTGTTTCCTCGATTATTAAAACTAATATTTAGTATTAAATACCTTGCTTCGTTTATGTGAACGAATTGTGTCCAAAAATTGTTTTGAATATCAACAAATACATCAAGTTTAAACTATTGACTCAACATTTGTAACATTCAAGGTCGCATACTTAGCTTGGCATCTTTGTATTTTAATTTTGATTTTTTTATACGTACTCAACCTTCATAATTTAGCTTGTCTATATATCTGAAAGAGCGCACCAATATTCATACATACATCTGCAGTTGAAAGGGGCACCCAAGCTAAACATGTTCGATGTTGAAGGTGATTAAAGGGGCACCCAAGCTAAACATGTTCGATGTTGAAGGTGATTAGGTTTTGATTCTGTGTAGTCTATAGTCTCTGTTTTGATAGGTTTAATTTTGATGTATTAATTTCTGATTTTGATTGCAGAGATGTGAGAGTACCTTTTCCGTATACTACTCTCCAGATTATCTTTTAGGTTGGTTACCTTTGCCGTATACTGCAGCTTTGATGTTGTCTTATTTGCATTGTCGTATACTACTCTCTGGTTTTGTTGCCACGTTGTTGGGTAGCTGAAATCAGAGTCGTTGAGAGTAGCTTTGTTTTACTTAATAAAATGAATAAATGTTCCGGGCAACAGTGATGGAACATGTGATGTGCCTGCTGGATGTTTAATTTTGTTTTTATGAACACATAGGCTGTGTGTATTTCTTTTTTCAAGGTTTGATAGTACACCTGAAACATTATGTGATTGTATTGCAAATATAATTATGACTCATTCTTGTCTTTCAGTTTTCTAGAGATGCTTCCTAGCAGCATAAAGAAACTTCGACAGTACATTTCTTCATCTTTGAAACAATGGTTGGGCTAGTCCGTGGCTATTTACATGACCTGAGGCGTGTTTTGGCCTCCACGGAGGCAGGAACCAGTCTACGAAAGTAACAACAGAGGCTACCGGAACATATTGCCCAGGTTTGGCTAATAAATATTGGAAGATAGACCGTCATGAATGATATTTGAAGATTGGATAATAAATATTGGAAGATAGACCTTCGTGAATGATATTTGAAGAAGTTTGATATTACTTTTTTTAATCCATCAACTCAATAATTAACTTCAGAGTATCTTCGTTCTTCCTATTTTATGTTATATTTTTGTTAACATGAAGAGATTCATGGATTAATCGACCTTGTAGACTCGATTTCATAAATCTTTTTGGTTCGAGGAGTTTCAATGAAGCTTTCCCTTAATTTCATGTTATGTATGATGATGCCGTTGTACAAGCCTCCGTCGAGTTGAATTCATGGAGGCAGGTTGGTACACACTGCCATTTGTTAGGAAGATTTATACTAAAAACTACACTAGCTAAAAAAACATTACATTATTTTTTTTAGAAGTCTCTTCTTTAAGAATTGCCTACAGATACCATTCTAGAGCTGCATTATTCTAAAGATTAGGTTTAGGTTTTCTGTCAATGTTACTAAGTATTGAGAACAAAATGTGCAAATTAGTAAAGAGGGCATATGAACTGTTTATGCTGGGCATGGCCGAGGTTGAGCTCCTCACTACGAAAAACTGTTTGGGTTTCCATTCCAATTAAGAGGTAGGGTTTGCTAGTGAAAGGTACAGCGATTTCTTTGTAAATTCCTTTCTCCGTTCTTTCTTTTATGTGTGTTATGATATAACAAATTACTATTTTAATTTTTTGGTTAACAACTCACAAAATACTATTAAAATTTCTTAACTTTAAAATTTGATTTTAACATTTTTTTTTGTTAACAGATCACAAAAAAGATTTTTTAACATTAAAATCTGTTTCTTTGATTATTTATGGATATCAATAGATGTATGGACATCAACAAAATGTTTTAGTAAGAAATTGTCTTTTTTTTGAAAATCTAAATGTACTTGTATTTGACATTGGAGAGCTTCAGTTTTAACATAATTTTAACTTTGGATTGGGATTATTTATATATTTATTAAAATTCGATGAAGTACATTTTGCAATATACCTTTTTTGTTCCAAGGATCTTTTTTAAAATTATTATGTATGGTAAGTCCGGGGTTATAACAAATAAATAAACAAATAATGCCCATTAAAGCTATTATGTATGATAAGTTTGGGTTTATAAAAAATAAATAAACAAATAATGCCCATGACGAATCGGAAATCATAGTCGTCTTTGTTTATTCAATTATTAAATTATTTTTACTAGCAATAAATGCCTTGCTTCACTTCATCTTGTGATGGAGTTGTGTTCACAATCTATTTTGAAAATCAACGAAACGATAAAATTTAAACTATTGAATCATAGTCGTCTTTGTTTATTCAATTATTAAATTATTTTTACTAGCAATAAATGCCTTGCTTCACTTCATCTTGTGATGGAGTTGTGTTCACAATCTATTTTGAAAATCAACGAAACGATAAAATTTAAACTATTGAATCAACATTGGTGACATTGATGATCACATCGTTCGCACTCTACCTTATATTTCTTAATGACCTTGTGTGGTTATTTGATTCAACATTCATAATTGAGCTTGTCTGTATATGTGTCCCTGAGTTTATTCATTTTGTGATGGAGGAGACAGAGCACCAATATTCATACTTCAGTTGCAGCGGTCACCCAAGTGATTAGGTTTTGAGTCTGTGTAGTCCTTTCCTCCCTGTTTTGATCAGGTTTATTAATTTCTGATTTGTCTATCATGAAATGGGATGATGAGATTTTGATGCAATAATTTCTTGATATGTTGGTGCCGTCTAATCTGTACATTACCTTTTTACGTTGATTTCCTTCTTCATATACTGCAACTTTGTTATTGTTTTCTTTGCAGGTGGATAATATACACCTTGCTACACAATACAATTCAAATACAACGGCCTTAAATCCGACGGCTTATATATTATCCATACCGCAGCAACCCGATGCAGTCATTTTCTTTCTAAGAATGCTCCGAAAAAGGGGCCGATCCTCGAATTGCTTGTCTCTCTAAAGGAGAAACTGCTCGCTTGACCAGAGGGAGGGTTGGGTCATCTTTATGAATGTAATTACGCTATAAGACCTCTTTCCGATTTCTTCGCTCATCATACACCGATAGATACGGGGCTAATACTTACTTCCTGCATCCACTTACTTCCCTATTGTAACTACAAGGGACAATGGAAGCACCAGCTACTTAGAACGCTACACAATACAATTCAAATCCCACGGCCTTAAATCCGACGGCTTATACATTATCCATAGTAGCATTCAATGCTGCTTCGCAAGGTGGATATTGTTAACCTCTTTCCATTGAGGTATAGTCGTCTTTGGTTTTGTTGCCATGTCTTTGTATATAAGAGAGCGTTATGGTTTCTTTTAGGAATGATGGGCAACTGAAATCAAAGTAGTTGAGTAGTTCTGTTTTATTGAATGAATGTTCAAGGCAGCCGTTCTGTGAGCTAGTACAAGAAGGTATAGCTGCTTTCCCGAAAGGCGCAGAAGGTACACATCTCCCTTCTTTTTTTTTTCGTTGTGGTATAAGGCGCCTGCTGACTTGAGGCGTGTTTTCACCTCCAGGGGGCAGGAATGGGTCTGCAGAAATAATAAAGACCTTTTTTTTTTATTTGTGGTATAAGTGGTTTCTTTATCTTTTTTTCTTTGTGGTATAAGGCGCCTTTGTGGTATAAGTGGTTCCTTTATCTTTTTTTCTTTGTGGTATAAGGCGCCTGCTGACTTGAGGCGTGTTTTCACCTCCAGGGGGCAGGAATGGGTTTGCAGAAGTAACAGAGACTATCAGAACCTTTTTCCCGGGGTTGGATAATGAAATATTGGAAGATAAACCTCCGTGAGTAAATATTTGAAAAATATGATATTTCTCTTTTCCATTTTTTAAATTACTCTGTTTCCCATCATAAACCTCCGCGAGTATGTTCTTTAGATGTATTTTATTTTATGTTTTTGTTAAAATGGAGGTATTTATGGATTTACCCGGTAGACTCTGTTTCATAAAGGTTTTTTTGGTTCAACGAATTAACATTCAACTTTCTCTTACTATCCTTGACATGGTGTTTGGTTGGTTTGCAGGTTACGCACATGAGATGGCATGGAGGAGAAAGAAAAAAAAAACAATGAAGATTACATCACTTTTTTTCATAGTTATTTTAGGTTAAGTGTGGTGAGGTTGTACAAGCCTCGGCCAGGTTGAATTCATGGAGGCATGTAAGTACACACTGCCATTTGCTAGTGATATTTGTTAAAATGAAGATATTGATGGATTGACCCGGTAGACTCTGTTTCAGAAAGGCCTTTATGGTGTGAGGAATTTGCATGCAGCTTTCCCTTACTATCTGTGATACGGTGCTTGGTTGGTTTGCAGGTTACGCTCATGAGATGTCGCGGAGGAGAACGAAAAAACATCATATTTCACCGTTCACATTACGTGTTATGCGGTTGTACAAGCCTCCGGCGGGTTGAATTCATGGGGGACAGGTAGGTACAGACTGCCATTTGCTAGTGAGATTTATAGTATATACTAGAGACTACATTAATTGATCATAGCATCACATTATTATTTAGAAGTCTCTTTGTTAAGAACAGCCTACACAGACCATCTTAGGGTTGCTTTAATGTAAGGATTGCGTTAGGGTTGCCAGAGAACAAATACGCAATGGATGAGAATGTGCAAATCGGTGAAGAGGGCATGTGCTGGGCAGCGTCTAAGTTGAGCTACGGAAAACTGTAAGAGGTAGGGTGTGGTAGTCAAAGGTACGGTGATTCCTTTGTCAAATCCTCTCCGGTGATTCTCTCTGTTCCTTTCGTCTGTTAAGATATCATAAAATACTATACGGAGATGATAAGATTAATTTTTTAGTTTATAAGATAATATATTTCTTAAACTTAGAAATCTGTTTATCCCTTTTTTTATAGTGAATAGAATATAAAATGTTATACTCTTTTTTTGGTTTATGAAAGTTTATAAGATTTCTGTTTGATTAATTTTTGGAGATCATCCGAAATTGAAGTTCTTCCTTAATAATCTTAATAATCTTAATGTAGTTATATAAGTTCCATTTTAAAAATAATTTTAAAGTTTGGATAAGGATTATTATATAAAAGAATGTTTCATTTTTAAAATAATTTTAAATTTGGATAAAGATTATTATATAAAGGAATGTTTTATTTTTAAAATAATTTTAAGTTTGGATAGGGATTAATTTACTTATATAAGCTTCATTTTAAAAACAATTTTAAAATTTGGATAAAGATTATATAAAAAAATGTTTTATTTTAAAAATAATTTTATGTTTGGATAGGGAATATTTGTATAGGGAAGCTCTACTTTTAAAATAATTTTAAGTTTGGATGGAGATTATTTATATATATTATGAAGTTCATTTTGTAATATACCCTTTTTATAAAGATAAAGCTATTATGTATGATATGTTTGGGGTTTTAACAAATAATGATCAATAATGATTATTGGAGTGTATATAGGAAATCCTACTCGTCTTGTTTCTTCAATTATCAAAATTAGCTTCAATAAATTCAATAAATGCCTTGCTTCATCTATGTGATAGAATTGTATCCAAAATTTGTTTTGAAAATCAACAAGATTATAAAATTTAAATTATTGATAAAACATTGGTAATATTCATGGTCACATCTTTGGCACGGTCTCTTATAGTTAATGCTTGGAATCTTTGTAGTTTAACTTTGTTTTTTTATGTGTATTTACTTTTTTCTTTGAGCTTGTGTGGTTATTGACTCAACATTCATAATTGCATTCTTGGCACTGAACCTTTGTAGCATAACACACTTCAAACCTTTGTGGCTTAATTTCAATTTTTGGTGCGTATTTAATTTTTTCTCCAAGTTTGTGTGGTCATTGACTCCACATTCATCATTGGATCCTTGGATTGTCCCTTATAGTTAATGCTTGGAACCTTTTTAGCTTAACATTCTTGAAACCTTTGTAGTTTAACTTCGAGTTTTTGTGTGTACTTAATTTTTCTCTGAGCTTGTGTGGTCACTGAGTGCACTTCATGGAAATTCTCTATCTTGCAAACATGGAGTGTAATTAAACCTTTTACACTCCCACTTAGTGATAAGTTAGATAGTTCAAATGATTAGTGGTAGTCAATGGATATCCTTTTCGTTGGTGTGTTGAGTCAAGTTCATGCCACACCTTTCACATAGTATTCTTGAGAACTTGAAATGGCTCAGCACAGTGTTGCAATTGACCTATTGTAGCTTCCTTCCTTGAGCTTCCATTGCTCATACTCCAGGTTAGATAGTTAGGATCATTAGTGGTAGTTAGTTAATGTCATTTTTGCTTGTGCATTGAGTCGAGTTCATGTCATGCCTTTTGCACAGGCTCCCTTAGAATTTGACAGGGTTCAATACTCTTGCACATGACCTATTTTAGCCTCCTCCTTTGAGCTTACCTTGCACATACTCCACCCAAAAGACCTCCTTGTGTGTTTCTTTTGTAGAGATGCTTCCATAGGACCTCATAGTGCACCTTCCATGGCCCTTTAGAAGGACATTATGGGATGATTCCTCTCCCTTACTTTTTCATGGTTTAATTACATTTATTTTGCATAATGAAATTAGTGAACATGTAGGAAACAAATAGCCATTGACCTCACTAGTTATAATGGGTTAAGCAACTAATTTTTTATTTTAATTTTTCAAGGGACGCACAAGAATCACTCCACCTTCTTGCTCTCTTTACTTTCATACACTAGTTTAAATAGGCTAAGTGGGCTCATATGAGAGAAATTGAGTAAATGCACCATGTACTTTTATTTTACTATGGCATATACAAGACATGTGAGGCATGAAATCAAACCTTCTAAAACAAGCACAAATACAACAAGCTAGATTAACAAACCATTACTTTTTGACCCAACTTTGCCTTTCCTTGA
>JASDQU011102794.1:10616-30442 GCA_032191745.1 Picea mariana
GGATAATGTTTACACGTGCCAACGCACTAGATCAATACAATTACATCATTTGCAATATTAGGAATATCGTTTGTTTCTAGCTCATAGGAATTTTACATTCAACCTAACTTTTGCTAGATACCTTGACTTTTGCTCATGGCTCACAAAGGTTGTATGTTCCCCCTGACTTTTGCACTAGTCTGTCTATGCTCACAGAGGTTGTACGTTCCCCCTGACTTTTGCACTAGACTGTCTATGGTCACAGAGGTTGTACGTTCCCCCTGACTTTTGCATTAGACTCACATAGCATCTCGTTCGTCCTGACTTTTGGTTTGACTCACAGAGGTTGCTCGTTCCCCCTGGCTTTTGTCAATACCTCACAAGACTGGTTGATTCTCCAAATCTCCCCGGCTAGCCTCAGGGTGGCCCATATGGCCTCTCATTGGAGAATGACTGTCGATGTTGCCAAATTTAACATTTTCCACTAGAAGGTCCTACATTTATCTGATGTTGACTAATGGATGTAGTTGTATCAATATGTGTAGAAGGTGGCACTGATGTTGCCACATCACCCTCCGTGATGTCAAAGTCCTCCTTTGCCCCCCATTCTTGCTACTCTTCCCTTTCCCACTGTGCTTGTTGTTGTTGTTGTTGTTGTTGCTGCTGCTCCTCCTCGTCCAACCACATAGGTGCCTCCTCCATAATAGGCACCTCGTACTCCACCCTCCACTCAAACAATATGTCAATATTGTCCAAGGGAATGGCGTCCACATTAACTGTCTTCTCCAGTTTCTTCACCCACAATGGGAGATTGTAGTGGACATATACCAAATCATTACCATGTGGGAAATCCAACCTGTACGAGGGTCATAATAAATTTAATGAGTCTTGAGGGTCATAAATTATAATAATTGTAATTGCTTAGTTGAAGTTCTAACTTGTTTCACTTCTTTGAGTGTATTTTTTCAAATGCACTCCAATTGTGCATGCATCCTGAAGCGCTACAGATTTGGCTGAGGATCCTAATGTCAAATTTTCCATAAATTTGGTGCTTCTGCATCGTAATTTTTCCACCAAATATCTACAACAAATAATTGAAAAAAAAAATTAAATTAAGTTTCATTATAGTGGAAAATAGGAAATAAAGAAAACATAACTTTCAAATAAAACACATAATTAAAATTTTAAATTCTATGGCTTATGTGGCATCAAAATACTCCTTTCATTGACAACATCAGCAAAGCCACATAGTCCGCTAGTTTCCCAATACATATCCATCTCACAATTAATTTTTCTGCAAGCATCGACATCAAGTATCGTCCTTTGGAGACAAGTCAAGAGCCCTTCCATCACCTCGCTGTCGAAATCAAAGTTGAATGAGTAAGCATAGGTGGGGCTAAGAAAAAATGTTGTTGGATGAATGTATTGATGGAGTATCTAGGTATCAACTATCAATCAAATCCCAAATCATCAGATATTTATCATATCCAAAGGTATCATTTTCGATATGATATGATCGGATAGCTTCTTTTGCCCTATCCATGGCCTCATACAAGTAGTCCATTGTGGGCTTATCCTCGTCAACCAAGCAGAGAACCTTTACCAATGGTTCACTAACCATGCACACTTCTTGCACTCCTTCCTAGAAGGAATCAATGTACACCAATTTAGCGATGGCTCTCCCATCATGTCTTGTGCTAAATGCACAATTGCACCACTCATCACAAACAAACATCAAATTCAACTCAAACTAACATCGGAGCATTGACTAAAGAGAAATGAAGTTGTTGGCAAAACGTGTGATTGCAGGACACAACTCCCTGTTTCTTGTGAATCTCCTCACGAGGTTAAGAACAAATGCATGGTTATATATGAACTTTGTGGTGCTCCTATCCTAATCAATGACCTCCCTGATGAAGGATATTTTTCTGCATCCTCAAGCACCAAATTGATGCAATAGGTAGCACATGGAGTCCAAAACAATGCAGGGTGCCTCTACATTAGTAACTTGTCGACAACCATATAATTAGATGCATTATTTGTTATGATTTGCACAACATGTTGCAAAGCAATATCTCGGATGAACCCATCGATCAACTCACACAACAATGCCACATCTTTAGCATGCATCGATGCATCAATGGATGAATAAGAATTGGACCCCTAGGAAAACATATCAAGAAATTAAGATGGGTTCTACCATTCCCATCTGTCCAACCATTGGGCATCATCATGCATTCAATGGCCTCCCATCACTTCTTTAGGTCTTCGAATCTAATGTTGATGTCATTCTTTTCCACTTGAAGAATTGGCCCTTGCAAATCCTCATAGGTAGGGCACTTATACCCCAGGCCAACAATAGCGATGGCATCACACATTGGATGGAAAAATGGATTGGTCTTTTTAATGCTCAAAGGTATGTCGCTATAGAAAAGACACCTTCCCATAACCTTGTCTACTTCTTGCTTCTCCTTTTTTTTAACCATTGACCGGATGGAAGGTTGTGCCCCATCTCCAATTCTTAGAACAAAGAAAGGTGAGATCCTCATGGAAGGTGAATCTATGGAGTCCCTCTCACTTTGTTGAGTCCCAAATCTGCCTGTGGTTCTTGAGGATCTAGCCACTCTATCGGTGGCAAGTTCATCATTGGTAGTAGTCGCCTCTACCCTCCTTTTATCCTTTTCATAAATAGTATTGTGGGTAGCTCGTATAATCTCTAGGGTTGATGCACCACAAATCCCAACATCATGCCCTAGGATTTTAGCCAACTGGTACTTCAACTAGCTAATCTCTCCTATCATTTGCTGCCCAGATAGTTTACAAGACAACTTTTGTCAGTTTGTCCCATCTTTAGGTTCACCATACTACCAAAGTGGGTCCAAAGGCTTCGGCATATTGGCAAGGCAATACTCAACTTCCAACTTCAAACCTAGGGAAAAAGAAAATGAAAAAATGAACATCAAACATTACTAGAAAAAAAACAACTTACTAGTAAAAATAAACAAACCTCTAGATTGTTCTATAAGCCATGAAAAATGATGATAAGAGGCAATGTTTGATGATCAAACACTGTTGGGAAAAAGAAAACTTGTAGGTTTAAAAAGCAGACCTCTAGATTTTTCTACGAGCCATGAAAAATGATAATAGGAAACAAGCAATATGGACTTTGAAAATGTTGCATAAATGTAGAAAAAAAACTAGTTAAGAGGGTGGAATTTGAAAAAATACCTCGGATGTAATGTCTCCATTTTTTGATTCACGTACTCTGCAGTTGGAGGTGACCTTATGGGTTTATGTCAGCCTAACCAGAGGGGTAAATTGAGGTTAACAGTGAGCTTGGGCGATATGGAAGAGTTATATGGTGCTCTCAAAGGTCTTCTTATCATCTTTCATCATCGAGATTATTCCTACGTAGTCAAATTTTGATTCCGTTGCATTTCGACCGTTCCCATAATTTGGGAGTATTATTGAGCATAATTTAATGAAATTCACTAAGGCTGTCATTTTAATAAATTATCTGAGAGAGACACCTTAGTGTAATAGCTCGTTGGAACTAAGAGGAAAATCTATAAAGGTTGAAATGACAAAAAAGTGACTTCGAGTGGCCAAAAATGCTTTGAAGTCAAATAAATCATTTTTTGGAGAAAAAAAAATTATTAAATTAATAAAGAGATTCTATGAGAAAACATTAAAGATGAATTAAAAGTCACTTGAGGGGAAAAGGGTGAAAGGGGCTATAAAGGATAGATAGGGGTTCATATTCTCTCATTATATTGATATTTCTTATTTGATTTGGAGAGCTCTTGGAGCCTTTGGGGCGTTTCGAGTAAACCCTAGTTGGATTGGTTTCGGTGGTGAAAGATTCCACCCTAGCTAATCAAGGTTCAGTGGTGAGAGATCCCCCCTAGCCATTCAGTGGGGAAGACCATTCAGGTTTTCCACTTGCATTTACTTTAGAAGAGATCCATTTTCGTCTAGTTGCAGGAGACCATTTGAGGTGGGAAGCAGAGTTGTCTAGGAGGAGAACAATTCACCCTTTGAGCAGATTTTCCATTGGCATTTATTGTTAAGGGGCAGAGTTACATTTGTTGGGGACCGAGTTACAGTGTGCAGACCATATCCTCTTGTGTGGAGATCGTGTGTATCTACAGAAGCTGATTCTGTTATGTATGGGATGAGTTTTTAGTGGACAGACTAAGCTTTGAGCACAGGAAGCCGTATCTTGCTAGAGGGGGCTGCCATCCTCCTTATAGAGGCCGAGTCTCTTGGGTCTCTTGAGGCGCACCACAGGCCACCACGTATTTGTATCAGCAGCAGAGAAAAGGAGGGGCGAGTTCGCTGAATCTCCTTTGTGGGGGGGTCGTGGGGCCTGTAGACGCCATCTCCTTATTGCTGGCAGTTTGGGTAAGCTTGGAAAGGATCAATTTAACTCATATCAGCAGCAGATCTCACCATTCCATTCTTGTTCACTCAGATTTGTTACAGCCATACACTATGAGGTTAGCCTGTTATTAAATCAGATCAGATCTGATATTTGCATTTACTGTTGTGATGGGTTATGTTTTAGAGGTTGCCACAGCAAGTTTCCAGACCCAATCTCTTGCTTATTTACCCAGCTAATAATGTCATCAATGACAAGTAGAGACAGTACCAAACTTGTGAGCAATCTGCTGTGTAAAGCTTCAGATTGGTAATAATAGATAAGCTGGGTATTTTGTTGTGTTTCTTTGTGAATTTAACAGTTGTATGGGCGTTAGTCATTTACAGTCTTGCTGTTTTAATTTGTGAGTGTTATACATATTTGCATAGCACCAAATCCTCTCTTTACCCATTGCAAAACCACACTGAAACATAAACCAGCAAACATAATATTATATCAGCAGTAGTAAGGGATTAACAGGGGGGCTGGAGTATGCCAATCAAGTGTTTGACAAAAGTCATACACTAGTAATAAACCTACAGCAGTCCAAAAAGGGGTTTCCTACAGGGGAAATTGGCATAACAGCAACTGTTTGACGAAATGCTTGAGTCAAATCAACATTAAAACCATCAGCAGCAAAGCACCAAACCATATCAGCAGGTATTAAGGGGATTTGGGCACAACAGTAAAGTGATTGATGAAACCTCTCAACCAAAACAAGCAATAAATCATAACAGCAAGGAACAAATATCTATGTCAGTATTAGGAGGGGCATTACATTGGATCTGAGAATATTAACACCGTAGGTAGATAGGAATTGATACCTACTCCAATAAGATAAACTTTGATTGCGATGGAAACAATCGTTTGACCCTCTTAACACTGGTTTTGATGCTGGTAAACCAATTCCCTCTCATTCCCCAATAGCTACAAAGACAAATAACCCCAAAAAAAAACATCACCTTTATGGAATCAAAAACCATGATGGGCCATTTTCTCTGTTGTGCGAAAAAATCATGCTTTTTGCCAATTTTTTCTAAATATCATGATGTCTGATGTTTGTGAAAAAATCATGATTTTTTGTCGACAATTTTTCGTTTAGGGTTTCAAATCACGATTTTTTGCGATGTTACCAAAAAATTGACAATTTTTTAAACTACGGTGTATATATAATTAACTCTCATTTGCAATTCATCATCATGTGATTTTTTTCATTCTTAATAAAGTGATTTGCCTAAGGGCACCTATCAAGTGTTGCACTCTCTTGTGCTTGGGTTTATTTCTCTCTCTATCGCACTTGTTCTTAGGTTCACTCCCTCTCTAGGATTGTGCTCCTCTTAGCTGATTTCTCTTCAAGAGTTGCACTGTCCTAGCACTGGTTTGTTCTCCTTATTGTGGAATTTGGGTTTGGGTTGGTCCTGTTCAATTCTTTCGCAATTTCTTGTGAATCTCAACATGGTTTCAAAGCAAGCGTGAATCTCAACATGGTTTCAAAGCAAGCGTGAATCTCACTTACTCAATCAGCAGTCGATCTAAAGATTTTTGTCTTGTGGTATTACTTAAGGTTTCTTTCCCAATGTGGAACTAGGGTTTTTGGATCATTTCTTTTTATAGGGTTTCCTAGGGTTTAAACCCAATCATCTCTTTATAGGGTTTCCTAGGGAACTTCCTTCGAGGCCAATGCTCTCTTCCTTCCTTTGTTATGTAGCAAAAGGTGGCACACTATAGATTTTTTATAGAAGAAGCTCGTATCTCTCTTTCTCTTTCTCTTTGCGTTGTTATCGAACCTCATGGGCTCATTTACAATACACATCTAGTTGTGCACTCCACATATTGGTCCTCCTCCACTTCATAGGAATTTTGGCCAAATCAATGGGTTGTAAAGGACAAGAATAATGGTTTTAAGTGGTTTCCTCGTGCTATTGTGATGCAAGTGGTGTTTCTCAACCCCTTGAATTGCTTCATAGTGATATTTGCAGCCCTATGACCACTTGTTCTCTTGGGGGAGCTAAGTACTTCCTCACCTTCCTTAATGAAGTTCCTATTTACAGTCTACCAAGATCTTTCTCACTACTTCTTACAAAGGATTCACCTATAGATGATTCTCAACGTGTTTCAATGGATCTCTCTATAGTGACTAAGCAAACAGGTGTTGACAACAAGCACCTTAACAATGACATCCAAATCCTATCAAGCAAAAGTCTCTTCTTCTATATCTTTGCCCAGTGGCCATCTTCACCAACGTGTGGAATCGTATTGGTGTGGAAGTTATGGCATCCAAGGGGGCTAATATGTGTCGTCTTCTCTAAGTGGCCCCAATTCAACATTAAGGGGGGATGTAAGTCTTGTCATGTAATGCCCTCCATGTTAGGCCCCCTATTCAGATTCAGGGGGATGTTGACAATAGGGGTGTAATCTTCATTTTAGGCCACAACCGACCTACATTGAGTTGGGTATTTATACACCAACTCTCATATGTATTTCAGCCATGATCAACCTTATAATGAGTTGGGTATCTAAACACCGAATGAACCATTGTGGCCCCTTGTTCCGCTTAAAGGGGGATGCTGAAAATGGTGTAAGCTTCACTTTCTACCATGGCTAACCTTTTATTGTAATCGTTATTATATTTCTAGGTTGGCTAAGGCTGACCTTGTACACATAGGCTCATGATTTGCCTAAGGGCACCTATCAATTGTTGCGCTCTCTTGTGCTTGGGTTTATTTCTCTCTATTGCACTTGTTCTTGGGTTCACTCTCTCTCTTGGGTTGCACTCTTCTTCCCTGATTTTTCTTCAATTGTCATGCTGCCTTAGTGCTGGTTTGTTCTTCTCCTTATTCCAAAATTTAGGTTGGTGTTGGTTCTATTCGATTCTCTCACTATATTTAACTAACAATAGAGAAGGAATTAACTATCAAATTAAATATGCACAGCAACAAAGCTGCAGAAAACTTGAGATCTCATGCTAAGATCCAACTCAAAGGATCTGATCTTGCAAGAAGCCAAATTTGCTTTTAAGAAAAGACTACCCTACAATAAAAAAATTACATAAATGATACAATTCTTGGGACAAAGCTTGCTTTTCTAAAGATAATCCTCAAGGACAAAAAGTTATAAATGGAAAATTTAGGTTAGGCATGGCAGCTTGCAGAAATTACATTATTACCAATAGGGAATTGGAAAAAAATCCCCATACTAATTCTCTACAAGAATACAAAGGTGGTGGATGGGTGCATCATATAGGCTCATCCATATATCTTGGACTATAATAACTAAAAACCACCTTAAGCAAAACCATCATATTTTTCTAATATATTTCGTGTGCTTGTGAGCCATTCATAATAGAGCTTTTTTTTCCTATAATTGAAATTTTGGTTGGCTAACTAGGTTAAAAAAATAAAATGTTGCAAATTTTTACCTAAGAAAATGATGATAAAATTCATTGTCATCTTTTATAATGTATGTCTCGTTGTTGTTCCTGATCACTCCACTTACCATTATTTCTAGCACAGATATCATTTTATTCTTCTCCTTCTTGCCTTACATGAAAAAAATGTTTCTATGATCCAAAGCTATGGTAATTAACCTCCTTGGCATGCAATAGGTGCTCATGATGTCAATTGGGTTTAGCCAGAGTGGTTGAGAAGAATCATTGTTATCCTCCCCACCTAAGTTCACTTCCTGCAAATGACATGTTGAGCTCATAACAAGTATATTGTTGTAATGGCTTTGTTGACCACCTATTTCAACTAGGGGTCAATGTCATGTACCATGAAAATATGTACCTTGTGATACAACATGTTTGAATACTTATGGCTCAGCAAGGCAGTTCTACCCCCAGAACCTCTTTCTTTGTACACGGAATGTTCGCTCCCCTGCGTGGGATAATAATGTAATATGTTAGCATGGGTCAATTTTTATTTAGTTTCCTAGGACTTTATCATTAGGGAAGTCCTTTCATCGAGTGTTTTTTTTCCTCAAGTAATTAATCTTGCTTATCGACGATTTTAATTATCCTTGAGTTTTTCGCTCACATAATCCTCCAAAGTGGTGAAAGTCATTCTAATGATCGAGCCCAAGGGGTGACTAAGGTTTAGAAGTGTTGTAAATGACTATGCTAGACATCTCCTAGAGTCTTGCGGAATTCCATTAAGTTTTGATAGGATTTTTGTAATAATTAATTTTTTTCGTAAATTGGAAATTTTAATTATTTTTTATGTGAAATGTAAAAATTTGGTCCTTAGGGATTTTGTATAGGGGTATGGGTACTCGAATCAAATGGCTTATGACCTCTTATACCCTTGGACCAAGTTTCAGCTCAATTGGACAAGTTTTGCTAGGCCAATGTCCATGAGAAGTCCAAGTAAGTCAAAAACCAACAATTAATTGGCTAAGGTAGAAAATACAAATTTTGTAAAAGTGACTAAAGTCATGGAAAAGGAGGGGGAAATGTTTCCTAAAGTCTTTCCTAAGATAGGAGATTGTTCTAAAGTGAGAAAAGACCCCCCCATGGCAAGTTGTAACCACTTGGTGAGTTTCCCTAACAAGAGGGGGGCACCCCCCCTCTTCTTGAACTTTGGCAAATGAATGTAATTAAGTGTTGGAGAGGGGCCCCACACCTTGGGCGCCCCCCTTTGAGTCTAGTGACATGTCTCAACAAGAGAAAAGGGGGATCCACCCCCTAGACCATGTGATCCCTCTCCTAAAGTGTGCCCCCCTTCTCTATGGTGCGCCCCCCTTGAGTGGAGCCCCCTCCTTTTGAAGTGACACATGTAAAGCATACAAGGGGGGTCTCCCTTGCCTTCGTCCCTTAAAATAAAGGCCCCTCTACTCATTTTGCCATCTATTTTCAATGTAACTCCATGTTGCCCAAATTTCCCCTCATTCTTTCTGGCTCTCTCCCAAATTCTCCTTTGTAATCTTGTTGCAATTTTTGCAACCACATCTTGTGGATAATAAAAGTAAAGCTTTGGAGGATCTCTTGTGTTTTCTTGGAGTGTTCTTGGTGCTATTGTATGGTGTTCTCATTAAGGTAATTTTGCTGCAATTTCTTTTGGTATTTCCTTGTTTGCATTGTTCTACTTGGAGACCCCAAGAAAGGTATTTTGTTGGGGATAGATTTGTAGTAGTATTGCTATAAGTCTTTGTGGGTTGTTTCTACTTGTGTTTGGAAAGTATTTTGCAAGCCATTTAGATAAACTCGCCTTCTTGTCTCATTGTGTAGCAAGGATTTGCATATCTGCAGGTTACCAAAGGCTTGGAGGAGTGGATTCTAAATCTGGAATTTCACTTGTCCAACCATCTAAAGCTTCCTTTATTTTCTGTTATCATTTCCAGTCATTTATCATTCATTTTCAAGCATTATTCTTCTCTAATATTGCAATCTAATCTTCCTTTTCAAGTTCATATTTGTATACAATAATTTATGTTTTATGTGCTAACATAAACTAACTTGTTCCAAGTCCTTTTTTAGCATTTTTTCAGCAAGCAAAGTTTGTTGTTTTATGCAGGTTTTCGCCAGTGTAAGGGGAGGTGTTGCCCGTTTTTGGCCCCAAAGAACTCAAGGAAGCATCCAAGAGTTGTGGTGTCAAACCCCTTTCCCCCTCTTACTCTCTAAGTCATTGTAAGCAGCCCAAGAGAGTCTCTTGGGCTTGCATTTTTTATTTTACTTCCCAAATCTGTAATTTGTAAATTGGTTTTAGTATTTTTCCCACACCTTGCATGTGAGTGGCTTTGCCACCCTTGCAATATCGTGAAGGCTAGTTTAGAAGTTAATTTTATGTTTTTGCTCAAGATTGTTTGCCCCACTTCTCCCACAAAGATAAGGTTGAGTGCCTAGGGTAACTTATTTCATTTCGTTTCATTTTCTTTTACCCACCTTGGCACAAAATCGGTAATTATAATGATTTAGTGCGTTGGCACGTGTGACCTTATCCACCATGAGAAGAATGATGAGTTGCCATGTGTGAAAGTCGAGTTATGAACTTAAGTGTGAAAGCTGAGTTATGAATTCAAGTGTAAAAAGTCGAGGTTACATGTCAAGTTCAAGTTGTCTAACTCAAGTTGTAAAAGTTGAGTTGCATGTCAAATTCAAGTTGCCTAACTCAAGTTGTAAAAGTCGAGTTGCATGTCAAGTTCGAGTTGTCTAACTCAAGTTGTAAAAGTCGAGTTGCATGTCAAGTTTGAGTTGTCTAACTCAAGTTGACAAAGTCAAGTTGCATGTCAAGTTGGCATGTCGAGTTGCATGTGAAGTTGGCATGTCGAGTCACAAGTCCAGTTGCAAGGGCGAGTTGTCATGCCATGCAAAGTCAAGTCTCAAGGGGGAGTTGTCATGTCATGCAAAGACGAGTTACAAGTATAGTTACAATTCGAGTTGAGTTGTAAAGTCAAGTCTAAAGGTGAGTTGTAAAGGCATGCATTCAGTTCCTAAGTCGAGTTCACTCATCTCTCCTTTGTGCCTACTATATACAGAGATCTACCCTTCATTATACACTCATGTTATGCAGCGCAAGAGAGAAGAGAAGAGGGATATTGTTTGCGGTAGCACAAAGAAAGGCATCCACATTCTGGCAACCTCAGTTTTTCTGAAGCACACTCTCATGGTGATGTTGTAATCAGTTTAATCATTCATCTATTTGTTGATAAGGAAGTTTTGTTTGTTGAGGTTTTTCTCCCTCTTTGGGTTTCCCCAGGATAAAATCTTGTGTTATTGTGTGGCTAAATTTTTGTGTGTTGTCTAATACTGCTTTACAGCTTTCATGTTTCTACATTGTTATTCAGTTAAGTTTTCCGATCTGCACAGTATATTGCAAAAAATAAAAAGTACAGTGAATTCTGAACCTAAGCTCGAAATTTCACAGACTGAACAAGCTCTCTACCCCCAGTGTTTTTCCTCGTCAAGTTCAAAACCCACGTGTGGTGTAGATGTACCTGGTTATGAATTTTGCTTCTTCCACACACTTCTTTACCCACTCAATTTTACCAATATCCTCAACCATGAGGTCCAAACAGTGTGCTACACATGCAGTCCACCAAATCGTGGGGTGTTTTAACTTTTTACTCCAACATCCTTCCCGCTACAACATAGTTGGAGGCATTGTCTGTTATCACCAGTACAACATTCTGAACCCCCACCTCCACAACTACTTCATCCAAAAGAAGAAATAATAAGTGTGCATCCTTCCCCTGATCAGATGCATCCACAAATTTAAGAAACATGGTTCCTTTTGGGCAAGCAATTAAGAAATTGAAAATGGTGTGGGATCTTCCATCAGTCCAACCATCAGACATGATTGTGCACCCTGTTTTAGTCCATGAATACTTGAACTCTATGAGGTATTCATTTATTCTTTGGACCTCATTTTGTAAAAGTGACCCCTTGATATCATGAAAAATCAGGTCTTTGAAGCCGGGACCACATGCAGCTATAGCATCTATCATAGGTTGATAATATGCATAATTAGTAGTATTGAATGGTATGTCTGCATCATACCACAATCTAGCAATGAATTCCCAAGCAACCTCCTTCTCTATCTTCTTCCATTTAGCATCAATGGTGGGTTGAGAACCCGGGGTGGTGTGGGGTACAAAGAAAGAATCAAGCCCTTTGTGTGCTCTCTTCAAATTTGATGCACTAGGGCCAACGGAAGAAACATTTTCAACTCCATCTCTATGTCCCACTCCCAATCCAACAGGAAAACTGGAGGATTCTTCAAAACTAGGAATAGTAAAAGGATCATCAGCTTGACTTTTCCCCACATCTTTTTTAATCTTCTTGGCCCTAGCTTTCTCTGCTTGGTAGGATTCAAGAAGATTTTGCATCTCCAAGTTTAATTCATCAGAGACTTTTGTGCAACCTTCTACTTGGCCTTTTTCACGTGCTAAGTGTTCTTTTATCCTATGGATACCCCCACCTTTAATTGTCTTCCCACAATAATTGCATACTTTTTGGTTTTTTTCATTCAAATGGCAATGAGCCCATGCTAGATCCTTCTTGTTTTTAGGGGTGTTGGACATTTTTCAGCAACAAACAAAAATCTGCAAATAAAACCCTAAGATTTCTTAATTTCTAGGAAAAAAATCAGCAATTTTAAAGAGAAAAAGAGAGGAATAAGAGAAGCCTTGACATACCTTCACAAGAAGCTGAAATATGGAGAAGAAGAGAAGCTCCCAACAGAAGAAAAACCAGCTCTCTAACAACCCACAGAAATATGGAAATTAACCATCAAAATGTTGGCAAAAACAACCCCAAAACAGCCCAAGAATATCCCTTGAAACAGCTCCAAATTTGCTGCAAAAAATCAGCCCAGAAGATCTCCAATTAAACCCTTCAACCAGCTCTCCAAATCTGCCCAAGAACTCCTTTGCAAAATCCCTGCAAACAACTCTCCAAAACCACCAAAGAAACTCAACTCAATAATTCCAAGGAGCTCAAATGAATAGTGTGAGTGAAATAGAGGGGGGTGGAGGGTCTTTAAATAGGTTTGAGGGAGGGCCTAGGGTTAGTTGGTAGGCCCCCTCAACCTTAAATTCATTTTTTTCCCTAAAAATCTTTGAAATCCGCCCCAATGATTGCGTCATATGTGTGTCGTACGGAACCGGCCGGTTCCGTGTTTTTGGCCGCTTTCATTCAAAACCGGCCAAGAACGGTTATATATCGCCGGTCCAACCATTTTTGCCGTAAAGGCTGGTCCGGCCGGCCGGTTTTAATAACACTGATTCTAACGGTGAAATTCATCTCCTAAGTGGTTTATTGCTGTTCTATTTCATTTTGGATATTTTTGTGAAACCCTAGGGGGATTCACCACCATTTTTTGCAAGTTTGAGATAATTGCTTGGATATTATTCATTTGCACTTGCAATTTATCATCGTTGGGCTGTTTTTGCAAGGTTTATTCATTGCTCTAACTTAAATACCCAAGATTCATCATTCTAAATGCTTTTAGGCACTCTTGGGGTACTTTTGGTCACTAAAATCTGCAATTTCTGTGTTTTTTATCATAAATCAGATTCTGGAATTTTTGGACAGCAGCGATCTAGTCCAATTTACAGCATACTATCAAGGCACAACTCATGTATATCATTGGTTCTTGGTTTATGCAACAATATCTCGCTCTTGTGCGGTAAAAGGTGTGTCTTTCTTCATTTAAAGAGTGAAATCATAGTGCTGGTTTGTATTTTCTGTTGTAGCATATTTATTTCAGATCCCAACACTCTTATAATTAGCTCCTAACCCTCTTTATATTGTAGCTTTATTGCCCTAACACTTGGTTTAATATTCTTAAGGCATCTAGCTACTAAGGCACTGGTCTATCTAACGTATATTGAGGTGTATAGTTGAAAGGATTGGGATTCCCCTCTTGGTTTCTAGGAGCTGGCCTAAAGTGAAGGGGAGATTGTGCTAAGGTGACAATGGTGCATTTCCCGTATCATGCTATCCCCATAGCATTCCTCCAAGGGCTGCTAGTTTGAGCGGTAACAAGTAGCATACAGTGTTTTTATCCACTTTTTTTTGTAACAAGACAAGACTTCTCAATTCTCAGCCAAGAAACAAGAAAAAGAAAAGCCATCACAACTTGCTCTGATACCAGTTGATATGGTATTCAGCAGATATCTTTCATTCATAATGATGGCAATCAATCTGTGAAATGAACATTATCCCAGGATATCAAGAGCTGAATACCATACCAAGATGTTTTATCAGTAAACTGTAATAGAATGGGATCTTGAAAGTTCTATCAAGAGCCTCCTCAGAGTTATACACACTGGGGGGTCAGTTTGATAGATATAATCTTCATATTCTTATGGCATATTTAAGAAAATCGTTGTCTTTTGGCTGATTTCTTCTAAGAAGTCAAGCTGCCTCCTTATGGTGGTCTAATATCTTCATCTAAAATCAATGGTGCCACAAAAGGTATTATTTTTCTGAATTATCTTATAGCTACTCTTAGATATATGACATTCTGCATCATTAACTTTTTAAGTTTTATGCTTTCATAATATGTGAGGAAATTAGTCCTCGTTTTGTGATAGTTGGCAAATTAGACAGCTAACACTCCTTCAGAATTTATTTTTCCTTCCAATCAGATGAATTTAAACATGGAAACTCTTCAATATTTTTTAACCAGAGAAACATACCCCTGACTTTAGAGAAATGTTCAATAACATCATCAATAAGTTCTTCAAAGCTTGGAATATAACCATGTAAACCTTCTGAAAGGCCAAACCCTGGATAATCCATGGAGAATACACCGTATCCAGATGCTGCAAATTTTCTAGCAATTCCTGCAAGTTTGCAATCTCTTAAAAACTACTCTGAATGATTAGTGTTAAAGAATATATTTACAGAATCAAGTTGGAAATCTTTCTTATATAAACAAACAACCCTAACGTTTTCTACATTTGTGAAATGGTGGACATTACCTTCAAAGAAAAAAGTGCAGGTATCTCCATATCCATGACAGAAGCAAACAATACCCTTTAGAGGAAGAGCCTCTGGAAGCCAGTTTTTTGTGAATATCTCCAGCCCTCGCGAGTTTGTTTCATAACTCTGCTCATTTAAGGAAATTGCTCTTAAAATGTAAGTATATAAAAACTCAACTGCTTGCAATCATTCAAACCCTAGCAATGTATTTTGTAAGATACTTTTCTGGACGAATTTTATTTCTACTGTGTGAAGTGTTTTTCAAAATGAGTTAAGGATTATACTCAAAGTCAGCAGAAAATGAAAATTATATCACTTTCAGCCAAAGTTACCTAAAATGTACCTGCAAGAGTGATAGTAAGGGCAGAAGATTTTTATATTTTTATGATTTAGGGGTACATCAAAATTAAGTTCTTACAATTTATAAGCATACATGTTAGTAAGTACCAATACTGTGATACCAGCATACATGAATTCTGATTTGGCTATTCTCAAAACAAACAGGCTAAGCATACAGCATAGAAACTTCAAAGACATGGAATGAACATCCGTCATAGGCTAAGATGAAACTCAATAATATCACCAAGGTTAACATCAAAGTAAGCACCAATGCCATCCATCTTGATTCTTCATTGATAATGTCAATTAATATGTATTAAGAATGCCTACCTAAAAATATCAGATGTTTCTTTTTATAGTTTATGAATAGTGAATGCATTAGATAAGTTTCTTAGAGTTTTGTCCATTTTCCTAGTTTTTATTTTTTTAAATGATCTTGTAATTGGCAATTGCTGTGGGATTAAGGATTTCTTCAAGAATCATCCATAGATGCACCCAAAGAAAACCTGACTTTTTATTCTTGACTCTTGACTAATACAAAAGACCTCTCAACTGGATGTGGCAGCATGTTTGGGAAACCTTAGTACTCTTACTTTTCGATTTGGAGCTCGTGATTCAAATTGTATCGACTTTCCTGAAACTACAATTTGCCTTGGACAGCCTCAATGCTAAAACGTTCTTTGCCTCAATCTTGAGGGAAAACTGGAATGTTTGTTCCAAGGAAGCAATATTAAGATGATCTCATTCCTTATGAGGATAAATAAATACTCATCCAATGAATTTAAGCTCAAGTGTCTCATCTAGATCACATATCTCCAATTAGAAAATTGTTGCTGATGCAACCAATGTTTCCACGAATCTCCTTTCGGCTCATCTTAGATGTTACAATTTCATGTTCAATGTAGTAGATCTCTTATGATGTTCATAGCAATGGTGATGGACCTATTGCCACTAAGGCCTTGGTACTGGGTGCATTCTCAAGTACCGTACAGTTTGAGTGTGAGAACATTCATAACTCTGCTATAGAATGTACACATGTTACATTTTTTAGATGCTGCATTGATCTTGTAGTCTGTAGTTTCATTTCTGATAAAAATTGTTCGTCCATTTTGCAGACAAAGTTGCAATTTTCTAGATTCAGTTGGCTTCTTACAACATAGATTTCAAAACAAAATATATTGGGGAGATTTCATATCGTTACTTTGAACTAATCCCACTATTAGATGGCAATTTGACTTATAATAATAATAATATAATGTGTCCCCCATTTCCTATTTCAGAGTCAACATGACCCATGTCATACATTCATACCATCATGTCTTATATATACCATGTCATATATATATATATATATATATATATATATATATTCCCATTGAAAATGTCCTCAAGGAAACCCTCCAAACGCTTCCTCACATTCCGTGAATGGCACCTAGGGTAAATGTCGTCAAAGTACAACATGTACTCCCAACCCAGAGGGACTCTACTAGAGTTGAACCCATTACCTCTCAACAATCTCCACCTTGAAATTGGTTGGCTTAAACAGATTGAGCTAAACCACTTCTCTCTCTCTCTATCTCTCTCTCGCTCTCTAGAGAGAGAGAGAGAGAGAGAGAGAATATATATTGTAGGAAAAGTTTGTCCACCCTCTATTATATATATATATATATATATATATATATATATATATAGAGAGAGAGAGAGAGAGAGAGAGAGAGAGAGAATATATTGTAGGAAAAGTTTTTCCACCCTCTATTTCCACTACTGAAACGGCCTAAAACACGTTTCAAAACATCCAGAACGTTTCAGGCAGCATTTCTTTCAAGTTTCAACCCAAAGAGGGCACTAATCTGGACTTGAATCTCATTTACACAGTTCACCAAGAACTCCGAAAAAACACAACAACAAAAAAGCATCCTCCTTTTTGGAATTGGCATAAAATTTTAATCTTAATTATTAAAAAGAATATTGACATTTAACTTTATATTTTATTTTTTGAAGGCAAATGTCAACATTACTTTAATTTTAACATTAAAAGTTAAAGCGAGATACCCATTTCAATGTTTGATGATGGAATCAAACCAATCGGACCTCACATGGAGAAGATAGAAATTGGGGTGTTTTTCATCTTTCAGCACACTTGGCAGTTTTTCTATCATTCAAGCATATATTCAAAACAGGACCCTGTACCCCTTCCTCCTACACCCCTTGAGCAAGGAATTGAGTGACTCTAAGATTGAAAAAGAATAGGCTGCTCAATGATGCCAACTAATTGAAAACTATATATTGCCCAATGGTACCCATACCAACCCATTTAAAACATTAAATAACACCAAGTGTTGAAGCCATTCACCGAGAGAAAACAAACTCCAGATTCTTAGACTCAGTCGAGTCAGACTAATGAGTCGGACTTACAGATGAGATAGGTACTGATTTCATTATAGTATGAAGATATTTGGACTCTAGAGTCTAGAGGCCATTGAGAGCCTCAATGTTTATGTATTTTCATTCAGAACTTCTATTATATGCATCGCAGAACTTATATCTCGGTGGAATTTTTCTATATTCACCCTTCTGTGCTATATACACAAGAAAATTTTGCATATATGGTTTGGATTTACATTGGTGTACATAGATAATGTGTTATTTATAGAAAAACCAATATTTTGAAATATTTATATTTTTTGTGCTTTTTAGATACCTCGTTTCCTCGTTTTGTGCAACATAATACACACACATATAGATAGATATATGCATCCCAGTAGGTTAGCTCGAGTGGTTGACTATTGTGAATTGCAAATAAGAGATCTCGGGGTCAAGTCCTCGAGCCCACTACCTCTATGATATCTTAATACTTGATGAAGTCTCTGAAGATTTCTCATGCATGGTTAGATGGAAAACAAAAAGTACATATATATATGGTTGAAGGTGATGATAAGCATGGGAAGGAGGATGGAGGGGTGAATATGGTGGATAGCATTGGGTATTAAGGTTTCAGCTGGAGCTAGTACACATCTCTCACAAGGATTTGGACGGCGGCATGTCAATGCACTTCTATAATCGAAGGCACTCTAGTTGGGCTCTGGTTGGCAACACTCAAGTGGGGTTTTGGTGTTGGTGGCTCTCTTCTCGATTCAACAGCACTTGGTTATTGCTTGTATGGAAATACTGCCAATTTTCACATGCAATCTTATGTGACTAATTTCAGATCTGAAAATTACTTTCTAGTGATTCAACAATAAAACCCAGTTATTATCACTGAACAATTTTACACTGAAATTATTGACTGAAAAATTACAACAGCAAAAACATTAAGATCTAAGATAAATCATCCATGTACTTGAGACAAAAAAAATTGTTCTATAAAATTGTCAAATTCAGAAATTTCTTAAGGAAAAATCAGTCTTCCCAGCTTACACAATTTCACCAAAATTGAGGACAAAACCAATCCTCTGAAAACACCAAAACCTGAAAATTCAGCAAATTTATGGAATCACTAATTACTAGCAAACCTACTGACGTCACCCTGTCATATTCTTGATGTCACCCTCTTGTACAAATCAGTCACACATGTGATCCGTACTGTTCTGCCACATGTGTGGCCTACAGTACGAACTTGTACGGTCTGTACGTGTGGTTCGTACAGTCTGTACCACACGTGTGGCCTGTCTCTTCTCGAATGCAAGTTGTCTCCTCCACACGTGTGGCCTCCCTTACATCACACGTGTGATCTACCTGCCAAGAACAAAAAAATAGATGTCCAGAAACCCTAGGCCAAATTGCCTAGGTGCAGAAATCTTCTTGCTGAAATTGCCATCCTCCTAGCACAAGTGCTTAGTCATTGTTGGCACAGAAGCAGACCCGGGGTTCAACGCACCAACAAAACCCTAACTACCGGCCCTTTCGACAACACCTGCGAAGCAGATGAAGTCTCACCCGAGGTAGAGGCAAGGGGGGTTGTAGGACTCAAGTGTCAACAACCTAGCTGAGACACAAATTTGTGATCATAATACTTAACAGAGCACTTAGCAATTAGCGTTCATTAATCTTTGACCCTTATTCACCTCGCAAGTAAAACCCTAATTACAGAACAACGCAGTATTCAACAAGATCCAAGCATATCTAACCATTTAGCACATAGCATCAAATAGATCTAGCATTCCTTCATGTTATTAAGCACTAAGCTACTACATCAGATACATCTAACATACATAAAGATTCAGCACTAAGCATAAATCACATCAATAACACAAAGCAATCACAACACAAGATATACGTGGTTCACCCCCAGCGTGGGGCTACGTCCACCAACTCTTCGTCTTCTTTATTATCTTCTTTCAATCTTCTTACATGCACAGAGCTTCAAAACCAACTCCGCATAGGACATGAGATCTGCGCGCACTTCGCCAGATCCTCCTTCCTCGAGTTCGGCACAACACAGAGCCTTCTTACAATCACTTGCACTTAGCTCTGCAGGTTCTCAATACATAGTATTCACAGAGCCTTTACAACTAATCGCACTTGGCAACCTTTTCATATCTTGCACAAAGCCAACTTAGATCTCTCCCTTGAACTTCACCCCCTAGCTACTTATTTATACATTACAAAAGAGGCCTAAGCATGGGTAAACCCATGGGTCAACATCCCATACCCGTTACATAAGCC